>JACXGM010006937.1:0-24878 GCA_016801145.1 Umbra pygmaea | reverse complement strand
TTATATGATGTGTGAAACATAACACCAATCACAGACAGGTGCAGTCGAGCGTTAACTCAAGTAAACACAATTTTCTTAACCACTTTGGCTCAACACTTTTTGTGGGAAATATATTTAAACTTGGGTTTTAAAGTGTACAATTTACAAAAAACTGTTTTTTTTTAAATGTTGTGTTCCGAGTTTGAATCTAAACCATACTTTGGTCTAAAAACAAAGTAGGTATCTCAAACCCCAAACAGTGCTATTGATGGGGGGGTTGTGATTTGTACGCCATTTTTGGTAATGGCCAATAACTTGTATCCCTGCCTTGTTGGCTGCTCCCCAACTTTTTGGACATGTGCAGGAATGGTGAAGGGCGCTCACATGGTTCCTCCAGGCTTGTGTTGCCAAGCTGCCTGATTTTTATCGCACTGCTTGTCCAACATGGAAGCCTTAGTAAGCACGCGTGCGGGCGGATTACACATTTTCCAACTATAACTATACTACTATACTGCTCACACAGAGTCTCTCTATACTGTTTGGGTCTCCATCGAACATTCACTGACCGGCTCTGGTGCTGCTGCTCCTGTTGGCATCCTGGTGGAAAGTGAATAATAGCAGTTCAGCCTCCATTTCACACGGCATCATTTCATCCCAGGATATCCGCTGTTTCCTTGTTAGAAAGGTTGGTCATTCTGTCACGATGTTGTAGAATAGTAGAAGGCAGGAGGCAGGCATGTAATTCCATTGGTAGGATTTAAATAGACAACAACTGGTTAACAAATACACAGGCGAAAAAATGAAATGAAAAAGAGGAACAAATCCACTGAAAATGTATGCAAGTTAAAGGTGCACAGAAAGATACTCGTCTGTAACTATAAAACACTATCGTAAACTCAAGAACACTAATTGGGTGGATATTGGACGGGACCAACACATGCAGGGCAATACTAGTGACTAAAGGTTGGTCAAACAAAAAACATACACACAGATGGAGAAAACAACTATGATGGGAGAACCAACACTGACACAGAAGCTAATGACAAATTTCTATAAATACATTAAAGATGAAGGAACTCACAAAGGTATGGAGAAATATAACAGGGAACTAGAAAACACGCAACAGCAGCAACATCTAGACAGAGAACAATGACCAACAAAAACTTAGGGGACTTAAATACATACAGTGATTATGGAATGAGGACCTGGTGTGTGCGATTACAGATGAGAAAAAACAATCCATTGGTTATAGAAGGGAATGTGATCACTAGTCCTGGTGAGATGGAAAACAGGAGTAGATTTTGTGGTGAGTGAAAACTACCGACATACAGGTAGACATAGAGGGGGGGACTGTGACAGTTTCCTACCAACTTTTATTACAATTGATTTGGGATTATCGTAGATTTTTTCTGTTAGAGCATTACTGTGAACCTGGTGAAGCTAAACCTTCCAAAACATTTTGGTTGTGTTTTGTCTCAAGCTGGGTGAAGTGAGCAGACTAGGGGAAGGAGGGAACCGAGGATGGAAATACATTTCTGTTAAACCAGGATGAAAATGTACAATAATACATTACATTTGATAAATTTTTTTCTTTTATGAAAATAATCGGGGTGAGCAAAATGCTTGAAAATAACAAACCATATGTGAATTAGATAATTTATAACATCTTCCTCCAATAACTTTTGATGTGTAATTAAGTTTTTGTGAATTTTATGGTGCTGCTGGGGAAAGTTGCCATGTTAGGCTCGAACTGTGTCCTGCAAAGCATCGACTTACTCCAGCGCACCACGCTGAGTCAATTTTCGGGTTTTAAGAGAATTGAATTTGTGACTAGTGTCTCTTCAATAGGCAAACTGTTAAATATTTCCATGTTTTTGAGGATTTAGCATTCGAACTACCCTGTTTATGACAGTGTGAGCAAGAGTTACTATTAACAATGAGAGGTATTCAAACCAAAAAGATATAACCTAAAAATCTGCATTATCGACACCATTGATGGCCAGTCACATCCTACCCCTTAAAGAAACTAGGTAAACAGTTCTCCCCTTCTACAGTAAATGTGACGGATTTGCAGCACATATCAGGAGTAAGATAACGAACATCAGAATTGGTGTTGGTGAAGCAAGACTTGGTTGATAATATCTTCTGCTGCCCACCATGCATATACATTATTTTGAAGAATATAATGATCAATTGAAGCCTTCTACCTGCCTATTTGATTCTATACCCATCATATACAACAAAACAGTTTTCACCTGCATAACCGACAAAGGCCAAGCAATTGTTAAATATTACCTATTCACAGGCAATTTCCAAACTACACTAAATCCTGCCCATGGTTATATCCTCCTGAAAAAACGTAATTTGCATTACTCAGATTTCAGCAATTTTCAGTCATTCTCCAGCCCTCCTTCATTAGGCGAAGATGAATTCTAGAGAAATTGGTTTTCAAACAGCTAAATTATTTATTTAGTGTATTTTGGAGAAACTCCTATCTGGGTTTCGAGCCCCTGTAGCAGAGAGGGTCTTGGACAGAATGATAAGTAATTGAGTCAACACAGACAAAAAAGTTTCTACCCTTGCACTTTTGGATTTGAGTGTTGCCTTCAATACTGATGTTGTTACCAGAGCTCCATTCAGCACGGCGATTCATTCCCCTTTGACATTGTCCTGTCGGCAACTCCTCAGCAAGTATGGGTCGGTCGAAGATCGATCCAATGCTTTTCCTCCAAGCACGTGTCACCAAGCCAGTCCGATTCTCATCACATTCTGTGACACGTGCCCAACCTTCAGACAAGGTGACGTGACAGTCTCTGACTATCCACCCCACCCCCTTAGGCAGCACTGTTACCATAGAAATGGAATAATTAGAAATGCCATTCCAATTCAAATCAATGTGGCAGAATGGTCAGAGCGGCAGCCATTTTGTTGTGTACTAATCGAATGACCAAGCAAAACAGTGCAATGAGGTTTCTATTGATTCCATTTCTATGACTTTAACAGTTTGCACCGCCCCATGTCAGATTCCTAGGCATCGCCGGAATGCCACGACCCTGGCCTTCCTAGGAAGCCAAAAGTCCTCTGTATGAATGACATGCGCCCAGTAGCACTTACGTCGACCATCATGAAGTGCTTTGAGCCGCTAGTCAAAGACTCCATGCCTGCTACATTGGACCCGTACCAGTTTGCCTACAGATCCACAGAGGACGCCATCTCTCTGTCCCTCCACTCTGCTCTGTCCCACCTGGGCAAAAAGAACACATATGTGAGAATGCTGTTCATAGACTACAGCTCAGCATTCAACACCATTGTGCCCCTCAAGCTTGCGGTGAAGCTCAGGGAACTAGGTCTCAACCCCGCCCTGTGCGGCTGGATCCTGAACTTCCTGACGGGTAGACCCCAGGTGGTGCGGATGGGCAACATAACCTCTACATCCCTTATCCTCAGCACTGGTTCCCCCCAGGGTTGTGGACTGAGCCCGCTCCTGTACTCTCTCTTTACCCACGACTGCGTGGCGACTCACACCTCCAACACCATGATAAAGTTTTCTGATGACACCACCGTTATAGGCCGGATCTCTAATAACGACGAATCGGGCTACAGAGACGAGATACGATCACTGTCTCTGTGGTGTCAGGACAAAAACCTTCAACTCAACGTCAGCAAGACTAAGGAGGTGATCATGGACTACAGGAAGCAGCAGCGAGGAGACCACGCCCCCATTATCATCAACAGGTCTGCAGTCGAGAGAGTCCGTAACATTAAGTTCCTCAGTGTCAACATCAGCGATGACCTGACCTGGTCCATCCACTCCAACATCGTGGTTAAGGAGGCCAGAAAGCGGCTCTTTTTCCTCCGCCGGCTAAGGAGATTCGGCATGAATGCAAGGATACTCTCCAAATTCTACAGATGCACTATTGAGAGTATAATGACCGGCTGTGTCACCGCCCGGTATGGCAGCTGTACAGCCCTCGACCGCAAGGCACGCCAGAGGGTGATCAAAACAGCGGAGCACATCATAGGGACTGACCAGCCATCCTTGCAGGATCTCCACACGGACAGGTGCAGGAAGAGAGCCATGCGGATAATCTCTGATCCCAGTCACCCATGCCACAAACTGTTCAGCAAGCTGCCGTCGGGCAGAAGGCTCAAAAGCATCCAGACCATGACCAACAGGTTCAGGGATAGCTTCTTCTCATGGGCCGTCAAACTACTCAACACATAACCCTACAACTCATTACTCCATCCTCACCTCATGCACACCTGCCACTTTACACTGTCACTTTACACTGTACATAGCTACCCTGGACTTTGGATATTTTTATAGGATCCCTGCCACTTTGCTTCAACTGTACATAGCGACAAAGCTACCTTAGACCTAGATTTATATTGCTATTTATATGTTTATAGGTTGTTATACTGTATGTTCTAGATAGGTTTACTCTTATTACTATTTTATCTGCATTGTTGGGGAGGACGGGATCTAAGCATTTATTGCATTGTACAACTTGTTATTGTAATGACAAATAAACACCCTTGAACCTTGTGACCACAATGTAGACCCCTGTGTCGTGCAGTGGCCTGAGTATGGCTTTATCTCTTCAATGTAGACCACTGTGCCTGTATATTTGTTTATAATTAGGTACTTCGTGTTCCATCATCAGTGTATGCTTATAGCTAGGTAATTATTGAAAATGAGAATTGCTTTTCTAATTAATTACAGTACCTGGTTGTATGACAGTGAAGTAGCGTAAATGTCCATCTTATTTTATAGATTTTTTATTATTATATTTATTGACAGTACATGAGGAAACAGAAGCCAGGGGGACAAAGAGGACGTGCACAGACAGTCGGCCGAGCCAGGGATTGAACCCTGGTCGCCAGAGGGCACGTGTAGACCGGAGTCGGGAGCTTAGACCACTACACAAACTCCGGCAGTGAACGTCCTTCTTGATAGACATTAATACTGAATTATAAACTAGTCTCTTTAGTCTAGTTCTTCACTGATTTAGGACCTACAGTACAGTGCTCATAAGTTTGCATACCCTGGAAGAAAATGTTAAATTTTGGCATTGATTTTTTTACAATATGACTGTAATGTAAGAATAGTGATCATATGAAGCTAATAATTATCACATAGTTGTTTGGCTGCTTTGTAATAATGGATATCACACAAATGGCCCTGATCAAAGGTTTACATACCCTTAAATGCTTGGCCTTGTTACAGGCACAGAAGGTGACATGCAGGTTAAAATGGCAATTAAAGGTTCATTTCCCAAACCTGTGGCATTGTCAATTCCAATAAATGTGTGTGTATACATAGCCAATGGGTTTGTGAGCTCTTACTGCTGTGTGAAAAGAATACCATCCCCACTGTGAAGCATGGTGGTGCCTCGCTGATATTTTGGTGTGTGTGAGCTCTAAAGGCAATGGGAAACTTGTGAAAATCGATGGCAAGATGAATGCAGCGTGTTATTGGATAATACTGGCAGACAATTTGCATTCTTTTGCACGAATGTGGCGCACGGGACGCTCTTGGACTTTCCAGCACGACAATGACTTTAAGCCAAGTTGACCCTCCTACAGCAGAAAAAGGTGAAGGTTATGGAGTGGCCATCACAGTCTACTGACCTTAATATAATCGAGCCACTCTGGGGAGATCTCAAACGTGGGGTTCATGCAAGACGACCAAAGACTTTGCATGACCTGGAGGCATTTTGCCAAAATGAATGGGCAGATAGACGACCTGCAAGATTTTGGGGCCTCATAGTCACAGACAACTATCACATATGGCGTTTAAGAGTGCAATTCACCGTATTGATCTACAGTTGAATATGAAGAAAAACATATTTTTTGCCTGTACTTTACATCTATTACCAATTCTCCAGGGGTATGCAAACTTTGAGCACAACTGTCGTTAAGCAGTCAAAAGTTTAATTTTCATCAGCTTAAGTGACTACAACTAAGAGACAATAGATAGTTCTGTTTGTTAAAATTATGCCTTGGCAGTGTTGTCTAATGTCACAGCATTGGTCTCACCACTGAGTGGTTGATACAGAAATTTACATTTCTGTGATAAATTATTCAACTGTATAATGGATCGAAATACTTACACGTCTCACAGGTGCCCTCAATAAAACCCGGACCAGACTGAGGTACGTGTTTGAGTCAAAGCCTAGGGAGAGAACCTCATTCAACCTGCCTGTGTAGTTGGGGAGGAGAGGAACTTGAGTCCGCAAGCGGGGCAGCGTAATTAGGTTCAGATGAAATGTGTAGAACAATGACAAACTTAACTACATGAAAACCTAAAACCTTAAGCCATTTATCTCCAAATATCTTAATTTGTATCATTAATAAACCAGGTAGGAATGCTAACAACACATACGGTACTTATATACAATAACCTGGGCTCAAATATTAGCTTGTCAGCTCAGGGATTAGACATGGCAAACATTTGCATTCACTACTTTGTTTATCTCCCTTTGTCGAGACATGAGCCCTGAATCTTCTCCGATGTTTGAGGAGGTGGGGAAATGCACAGAATGGATCTGAGACCATTCATCATGCATACTGAAGACAATGTTTCCCCTCATACTATCTTCTGCTCACTATTCAGGTAAAAACAAACTTGCATCTTCTTCCATAATTTCTTGATTAAACATATGTTTTGTCTTTCTTTAACTATTTCGCCTCAATCAAAGTTTAGATGATGGTTTTAACATTAATTGTTTTAAAGATTTAGACGTTAAACAACAACATGTTCGTAACCTTTGTTGCTGTTCCTTACCAAGGTTACCAGTAATTGGAAGTTAAATCATGGTGACAAAGTTATGTTACCCTCTAATAGAACATAGGCTATAACGAAATTAATACTTTCATGATTTGTGTTTCTGGTGGTGGATTGCCCCTTTAACCACACATTAGAAATCTGACCATAAACAGCTTTTTACCTCTTAAGGAACATTGCCAAGGTGAAACCATTTATATCTAGGGCTGACACTGTGATATCAATCCATGTTTTTACTACCAGCAAACAAGAGGACACTAAAAGCTTCCGTCTGGTCAACCCAACAAAGCTGTTGGTCAACTGCAAAATCCATTAGAACAGTAAATGATCAAGACCAGATTGAGAGCACACATTAGAGCACACATTACAACGGGTTTAAAGCTCTCTGCTGGCTCACTGGTATGTTATTTTAAGAAGACTATTGGTCTATAAGTCACTTTAATTGTATAGCCCAACGCTTGACAGTAGGTCACTCAGGTTTCCTCCCTGAGCCTGCATACCACAGAACCTGAGAGGGGCCAAACATTTAAACATTAATAGATACCTAAAAAGCTTAGTTTTTCTTTAGGTTGCTTGTAATATTAAGGCTTGAATTCCTTTAGCTAATCACTGTTATTTTGTTGGTATCCTAGTTTTTCTAATGATCTTGTTGCTTGTAATTATCTATCCGTAAAGCACATTAAGTTGTCCAGTTTGTTTCAGGGGACGGTTATCCAACGTTAACTAGCTAGGATTAAAATATATTTGTGTGAATATAAATTACGGATAATGAGGCACTATTCCAGTCATTTTGCAATGGCCATCTCATCCTCTGGATTTAAAAAGACTACAAAATATGTTTGAATGAATTTACGAGAACAGAATTAGTGATACTCTAGTGTAGATATTAAGAATCTGTAATAGACGCTGAATATGAACAAAGGAAGATTCCTCGCTGTGTTTTTAGGTTGAAACAAATCAATTAGAAAGCCACACATTTGCCTTCAGATCGCGATAAAGGTCGCCTGAAAGCTAGACCCGCCAATAACCCGTCAAAACAGATGATGGACCAAACCAGAGTTTACTTGCGAGGGCTATCCGAAGGGTGAGCACACAGTGTACAGTAATTGCAATTTATTCTGAATCTTTGCAATTTATTCTGAATTTACCCGAGAGCCATACAGCCGTTGGTATCCTCCTTTTCTCACGGGACATTGAGAAACCTCGTGCTATAAACTAAATGGCATATCTTACTAGTGCACAGGGTACGGGGCGAGGAGACAAGTGTCATTTCAAACATTGGGAAAGTATGGCTAACAGTTAAGTACCGACTGCTTTGAGTATTTTGGGGTATAATTCATGACGAAAATGATTTTATTTCGGTTAGAAAGTATTGTGATCTGTACGACTTTGTAGGTTTGAAGAAGGACATCAAAACCCGTGATAGCTTCAGCCCGGAAGGATGCTTCGCTGTACATTTAAAACAATAATTTGGACCACTTTATTTTTATTTTTCAAACGTTGTACTTACAACGCTGGAAAGGACTGAACATTTGAAACGCTTTTGAGTATCTTTCAACACCATGAAATTTGATGGACTGTTCCAAATGGACGTGCGTAATGGACTTTTTTTTAATAATTTGACAGGGATCTGGGTCTCATTTGCTGGCTTAACATTCAAGACCACTAGCATATTATCCTATGGAAAAATCATGGTAAGTAGACCGAAAGCTTTTCCCTTTAATCAATATGTGGTTGCTTGGCTTCCTTACTAATACGCAGTGATAATTCAAGATTGCGAAAACAACGTTTGTTCATTTACTTAAATTTCCATCGAATATGAAGCACGAATTTGAATTGAAAATATAATTTTTTTTTAAAGATAAATTACATAAGTTCGTTATCGGGGATATCCAGGTGTTGTAATATCCCAAAGCGCAAAGAATGCAAAGCAGTAAACATTTCTCGGGCTTGCATGATGTAAAGTAGCTGTGGGTGCGATATAAGCCAATGTTGTCGGGTGTGCAGGATGCGCGCGAGGGCAAACCTACCCAAGGGATGTTGTCTTTAGGCGACAAGCCCAAAAACACTGGTCGGTATGGACAAACTTGAAATGTAATGGGACATCATGTTAACATCTTTAAACACAATCTGCCATATTGCAGCAGGGACCCCAGGTGCAATTTATGCTATTTTATTTAGACAACCACTAATCAATTACATGATTTTATTAGTTGTGTGTCTAGATTAAACACAAACTATATAACCAATCCTTTAGAAACACTCTGGACTAACCAAACATAGTGTATAGGTTGTAATACATTATTATATCCAGCCATTTTCAATGACCCACCAGTGCTTTAATACCAACAAATGTATTGAGGATTTACAGGGTTAGTTGTTTGCTCAAATGGCAGTCCACGGCCCATTTTCTACACGGCCCTGTGGTGCATTTACAAGGTCTGTGTTGACCTCTTCAGTTAACACTGCAGATGTGATCTGATGTTGATCTGATGTTGATCTGATGTTGATCTGATGTTGATCTGATGTTGATCTGATGTTGATCTGATGTTGATCTGATGTTGGCGTTGAGAGGAGTTCATACACGACTGGGCTACGTCTATGAGCATGTTAAAAGTGGCCTCAGAGTGCAGGTGTCATGTTAAAAGCCACACTGTCTCTCAGGTGGGTGGAAGCTATACTTTGCCAGGCCTGGCTGCATGTAACAGAAATGTTTGTTTTGCATAAACTCACCACACACACACACACACACACACACAAACACACACACACACACACACACACACACACACACACACACACACACACACACACACACACACACACACACACACACGTTTAGAGGACCCCCCAATGAGACATTTTTAAGGGGTTACTTGTCCTGCTCATGGGCACATCAGATATTGATTGATTCAACCAGCCCTCTGTTTTCCACCTCACTCTCGACAGATGTTGTTTTGTTTTGAGATTCAATTCAGCAATTCTCCCGTTACGGGCTGTGCATGGTTGCACTGTGTGAAAAATGTACATATTTACCACAGACTGAAGTTTTGAACATGGGTTTTTATTAACGCCCACAAAACTGTTAATAACACAACAACTCTTTTGTCATTATAATGCAGTAGAGTGGATAAGCATTTTGTTCCTTCGTTACATCTTGGATGAAACATTGTAGTGCAGCCATGAGGAGTTAAGAGCCCACATACAATTAGTGTCATTAAATCATTCACAGAGTGTTGCATTCTCTCTCTTTGTTTCTAGCTCTGTAGCTCACAATGTACAACCCTGTCACCTTCTCTCGTTTTTTTCTCCATCAGTCTCATACACATCGCTCTTCCAAAACCATCTTCTATGTCACTGTTTTCTGTGCCAGTTATGTGTGGATTAGGGTAAAAAATGTTTTGTTTTACAACAAAATATATCGTTTGGATCTATATTGCATGTTATAGCCTAGAGGTTGGACAAATATTTCTTATTCTTTTTTAGTGTGTCACTGGGGAAAATGTAACATTAATATATGGTACTATCATTTTAAGTGAGTCAATACACACGAGGAACTCCTTAGGAAGCTATTACATTCTTCTTGAGTAAATCCCTGAAAGCTCGCAACACCTGGGTTAGATATTTCCTACACCTTGCTCTAGCCAGATTTCCTCAGGGACTGTCAGAGTGTCGCATGGGGATAAACAGTGACATTTAGGGTTTGCCCCAGGTTTAGAAACAGGTTTGTTTCAACACTGTAATTTGGCCACTGAGAATATTCACTGTAGGGAACTACAGTGTAGATTAATTGTGTGTTGCTGGTCAGAGGTCCTGATGAAAGCTACATTCATGTCCTACTGCCTAAAAAGTAAAGCAGACTGGAGCTGGTTTTCCTCTGGGTTTCTGTCTGCTCACATTTTACATTTAGAAAACATCCATTTTAAAAACTTTGTTGAAGATTGAGGAGCGATCTGGTCTTTAAGATATGCACCGTCAGTGCTGAAAATATGATCTAAAGCTGCAGAGAATGCTGGGACGATTCAGTACTAAGAGCAACTCTGTTCAGTGTTGAACCAGTAGAGCTCATAGTCTATAGGCCTTCCTCCTCTTCACCATTAGAACTCACAGGCTGTAGGCCTTCCTCCTATTCACCATTAGAACTCACAAGCTGTAGGCCTTCCTCCTCTTCACCATTAGAACTCACAGTCTGTAGGCCTTCCTCCTCTTCACCAGTAGAACTCACAGGCTGTAGGCCTTCCTCCTCTTCACCAGTAGAACTCACAGGCTGTAGGCCTTCCTCCTCTTCACCAGTAGAACTCACAGGCTGTAGGCCTTCCTCCTCTTCACCATTAGATCTCACAGTCTATACGCCTTCCTCCTCTTCACCAGTAGATCTCACAGTCTATAGGCCTTCCTCCTATTCACCAGTAGAACTCACAGGCTGTAGGCCCTTCTCCTCTTCACCAGTAGAACTCACAGTCTGTAGGCCTTCCTCCTCTTCACCAGTAGAACTCACAGGCTGTAGGCCTTCCTCCTCTTCACCAGTAGAACTGACAGTCTGTAGGCCTTCCTCCTCTTCACAAAGCCTAGCGGTTTGTATTGTTGGAACCAGAAGGTTGCTAAGTCAAATCCCTGAGCCAAGAAGGCACACACATGTTTTTCAACTTGGCTATGTGCAGGCCAGGGAAATGTAGCCGAATTTGAGCTTTAATGAATCAGATTCAACAAGCTATATGTACACATCAACAGCTGAGAAGGAGTAACAAATCCACTATTTACCCCAACTAACACTTTAGCAATGACAAGGCAAGGATATGAATGTGCCAGTAGTGTATGCATAGCAGTGTTGTCAAATAGAAGGACCAAGGTCAAGGTCGGGAATAAACATTGTGTTGTTAACAGAAAAACATGCTGTGAGATCAGAATTTCAGAGGCTGCTCAGACAAATGTTACAATGACTCTTTATTATAATGTCGTTGTTCTGTCTATTGATAATCTGTGTTAAATCATGCTACAGTGCCTGTAGAAAATCCTTATAACCTGTCAAAGTCCTTTTTATCACACACTGGAAATTAAAATACATTAAATCTACAGTAACTTTGCCAGTTGTATTTAAACATTATTATCCTCAACATCAAAGTAAAACTAATAATTACCATAATTCTAAACAACAAACCTGGTTTGGATAAGTGATCAGCCCCTTAAAGTAACCATTATAAACTTTCTCAGGTATAACCAGTCACTTCCCAGATCACACACCATGCTAATTGCCCCCGACCTGACATCAATTGTAGTAGTTTTGATTACTTCATAAGAAAACTGGCTGTTCCATGATGCCTTCATTACTAGTAGTTCATGGCAACTCCAAGAATACACCATGGTTGGAAAGGTGCTTTCAAAACGGCTAAGAGACAACGTTGTGGAAAGGCACAAGTTAGGAGACTATTTGAAAGTGGTATGATGATTGTGTATAGGCACTGAATATTGTTAGTATGGAACCGAAGAATATTTACTACTTGTTTTGGAATTAGCGTATCAAGTACAAATTGTCTCAGGATTAACCCTTTTCAAAACTACTTAGGCAAAGTTTAAACCCTCCCTATTGGCTCATGATTTCAAGATTGATTGAGATTAAGATCCTGCATCAGGCTCCTCTACCCACTTAACAATGGTCTGTTACCCTGACTACAGACTCCTCCTTCATGTTTTACCATGGTCTGTTTACTCTGTTACCCTGACTACAGACTCCTCTTTCATGTTTTACCATGGTCTGTTACCCTGACCACAGACTCCTCCCTCATGTTTTACCATGGTCTGTTACCATGACTACAGACTCCTTCCTCATGTTTTACCATGGTCTGTTACCATGACCACAGACTCCTCCCTCATGTTTTACCATGGTCTGTTACCATGACCACAGACTCCTCCCTCATGTTTTACCATGGTCTGTTACCATGACTACAGACTCCTCCTTCATGTTTTACCATGGTTTGTTTACTCTGTTACCCTGACTACAGACTCCTCTTTCATGTTTTACCATGGTCTGTTACCCTGACCACAGACTCCTCCCTCATGTTTTACCATGGTCTGTTACCATGACTACAGACTCCTCCCTCATGTATTACCATGGCCTGTTACCCTGACTACAGACTCCTCCCTCATGTTTTACCATGGTCTGTTACCCTGACCACAGACTCGTCCCTCATGTTTTACCATGGTCTGTTACCCTAACCACAGACTCCTCCCTCATGTTTTACCATGGTCTGTTATCCTGACCACAGGCTCCACCCTCCTGGCTGTAAATACCCCCACGATCGAGAGCAGAATATCTTATCTGCTGTGGAGAGCACATTTATCACATGTCTCATTTCTCTCATTGTAATTCAGGGTAGAGGCATCCATAGGAAAGCAGGCCTGCACTTTGCATGACTGGGTGAATGTATATGTTGAATAGAATGAATATTTACTGGAGCCTGCGGTCCAGAGCAGAATATTGATATGAAGCAAGACTTGTAAGTACTTTCATTGGAATATGCTGAAAGTGATTAAATGAGAAAAAGATCGATCAAATTACACCGTGATATTAAAGGGGTGGTTGCTACTGTGGGCACCCGTTATTTTGTGAGACCTCTCATCGTCTTTGCAAACACTTGCTGAGCAGGTGAGCAACAGGGGCACGGCAAAACGAACTCACCCACTGTCAAACTCTAGCAGCTACAGACCGAATGCCCGGAGGTGCAACTCTGACGAATTTCAGCAGTGCTTTCTATCAAATTGCATGGTAGCCAATTTGCATGACAAGTGCCATTCAAATATAGGGTATTTTTCACCAACTTGGGCTACGATATGTCTGCATAACTATAGCAATTATGACAGAAGGGGATCTACATGGGTGCTCTAATGCAATGAGTGTATCTGCTTCTGCAATATCCCTGGTTAAAACAGAAAGAGAATGTTCTAGATTACACATAGTGGCTGGGTTTTTTGTTTTCACTTGTGACCGGGGCACGCTATGAAGGCCTCTATTTTCTGACCTGTCAGGGTTGGTCCTTTGCACTCAAGAACAGAGCTTTGTCTTCGTAATTATAAGTGTTTGCTTTCACTGTCAAGTTCTATTCCAGTTGTATGATGGTTAGCATGCTGAGTGATAACAAAACGGGTGGCGTATCAGCCTTTATATAGGCTATGTGGACCATGTGTGTTTTAGGACAGTACTGTAGTGTGATCGCTGCCTCTGATGAACATGTATGTTTTCAGTGTGGGTTTAAAAACTCTCACAACCTTTTGGAAACTTCCACTCAAGAACAGCATCGAATGGGTAAAAAACATCTTTAGAACTTCTGTACCTTTGAATTCAGTGTAATCAATAATCTGTGTTAAGCATTTGGTAAGCGCATGAAAATGTATTTCTGTTAGTGTCCCTGTCTAAATAAAAGACTTGCAAATGTACTAAACCTTTGACATGCAGGTATAGACGGGTGAAAGTAGATGTCATTTTTTACTGGTACTGACCTGAGGGTACATGCGCTTGCGTGCATGCATTTTATTAAACCTACTAACGATAAGCCTGTTTGATGTGTCGACTGTTTTCACATTAACTTCATAATTCATTGATCTCCTGACATGTCGAGTGCATGACGTAAAAGTGGCGTAGTGGACTAAGTCACTGCATTGCAGGACAGTCTACATCATGGTAGTCAGTGGTTCGAGCATGACTGAATTTCCCCGGACCTCCAGCGTAAGGCAGCACAAATTGGCATAGTGTTGACTGGGATTTGATTTTGCCACATCGCTCTCCAGCGATCTGCGTGTGCAGATCGGGCACCTGTAATATTCAATCCCAGAAGTTAAGTTTGTGAGAGTAATCATCCCGTACATGAGCTGACTAAAGGCTTCCGTGTTGGCTGAGCCCTGCCAAAAGAATCGGCCAGCTCGGCGACATGTGGTTGGATGAACCATTTAAGCACCACTCACCATCACACATCTGTCCAAGGAGCTGCAGAGCTGTCGACAATTCAGGGTCAGTGGGAATTTGAAAATAGCAATTGGCAGGGGAGAAATAAAAAGTTAATTGCTATTCATAAAATAACTATACATACGTTATTTATGCTATTTATAAAGTAAAAATAGGTACTAAAATAACACTCTAAACATACAATTACTTTCCACAGACATGATTTGTTTTCCATACTAAGTAGCTTGAATAAACTTAGGCAAGGCAAGGCAAGGCAAGTTTACCTGTATATATACCACATTTCATACACAATGGCAATTCAAGGGATTTTACATAAACAGGAAAACATAATAATTTAAAAAAGATTAAAGATAAAATTAAAGCAATTAACATAAAAATAAAAAACTATTAGCAAAATAGTAGAGTTTAAGAAATAAAAGAGACTGAACAAACCATATAAAATATAGTGCGATCAGTTCGGACAGTGTTCATTCAGTAAATGCAAAGCTAAACAGATGTGTTTTGAGTCTGGATTCAAAGGTGACTACTGTTGAAGCACATCTGATCTCTTCCTCTCAGTCTGGCTGGCTTGGGTTTTCTTTTACAAATTATTTTAGTAACATTGAAGTCCTCTAGCTCCAACATTCTATTGGATATCAGAATGTAAATGCAATTGGACTCATTTCTTATCTGCAAACTATATATAGTTCTCAACATACTGAAAAGAATAGTGCAAACATCTCTGTTTAGCAACACAATGCCTGATAGAAACATCGCAGAAAGACAAGCGATACAGTACCTTCAAAAATCAAGGACAACCATGGCTTGTATTTGTGTGGCTTGTAGAGCGATCAGTGTAACAGGGATGCTTTTTTGCGACAAAAAAACATGCCTATGTACATTTTTCCGTGATGTGAAATCTGGCAAGCATGGATAAAACATTTCTCATTGTCCTACAAATGTCTGGGAGAAGTTCCCAGCACCTCCGGATCGATGTATGGTGGTGTGCCCCTTTAAACTAGCTAGCTGATCTGATTATCATTTGCACATTATGGGCTCTGTTTGACATCTGTGTAAAGGGAGACAGCTGTGCAGGTAAGCAGTTTGGGGACCAGGTTACTCCAGATTGTGTTTATAGACCTCTTGTAAAAACCTAAGTGCATTTATTAAGTTGTGATTGACATGGTAACTGCTTTCAAAGGTTATTTCAATGTTACGAAGAACGTGACCACCTTAACCAGCATGCCACCCGAAAGATTACTGAATTTCACCTGAATTTTTCACCTGATTGGCAAAGCAAATCTGAGGCCAATTATAAGGTAAGTTGTATTTTTCAGGATTAATTATGATTGAACAACTACAGTGCTCTCGGTCAATCCAAAATGTAAATACACCTCAAACCTGAATAGTTAAGAAAGTAAAAGTGAGGTCTTGGCTTTCTTTGGAGAATATTTATGTGTGCACAATTGTTGGGCAATTATTAGTGTGCAGAATAATTAGGCAACTAAACGAAAAACCCATCTCACTTGTTGATTTTCATCTGTTAAAGTGAGAATAATAAACAAAAAACTAAAAATGTTTAAATAAGCATTTCTGACATTTCAAAACAAATCAGTGTCCAATATAGCCACCCTTCTTTTCAATAAAAGTCATAAGCCTTCCGTTCATGGAGTCTGTCACTAGCGTTTACTGGCTAGCCACGCCGTGGAGCACTTTGATGCATGCGATGGAGCATTTTCCAGCATAAATATCATGAACTTCTTCAAAAATTGAGACTTTTTCCTAAACCACTACTTGAAAAAAGTGTCTTCTAAACACTGTCAGTAGGTTTGGGAGTTTGAGGTTTTTTTTCAACCAAAAAGGTCCAACTAGCTCATCTTTAATAGTACCAGCATATACCAGTACCTAATCTCCACCTTGCTGGTGTCTGAGTCAAAGTGGATCTCTGTGCCCATTACTGATCCAGCCACAGGCCCATCCATCTGGACCATCAAGAGTCACTCTCATCTCGTCAGTCCGTAAAACCTTTGAAAAATCTGTCTTTTTAACCATACGGGGTTCGGGGCCTGCTGGTTTTCTGTTCTACCTCAACATTAATTGGTCTAAATAAGTCTCAGATTAGAGGGTTGCAATGAAAAAGTGGAGTGGATCTGGCTTCGAGGTCCAGAGTTGAGTATGAGGGGTATAGGGTGTTGATCTCCGTAGGCCACACCCTCCCTCATTACACAAATACACATTACCTGATATGCTTAAATCCAATAAGCATTCTAGTTTATACAGCTTGGAGTTGGAACATATGCATAATAGTGATGAAATGATAAAATACAGACTTGCCTAATAATTGTGCACACTGTATTCAATAGGCTACACTGGTGAAACCACTACTAAATAATTCCAGCATCTAAACAGAAACATTGCACTTTGTTCTCCTGCGGGAAGAGAACACAACATGTTCCCAGAATCCAAACCAAAATGGTGACTGGCAGTTCAGTCTTTTGTTTGACCTGGTGGCTGTAATCGATTCCACCACAAGATCAGGCCACGCTGCTGTGTGTGTCTGTTCAGCTGGAAGTGAGATCTGAGTCTGACCAGCATATGATTATCAGGGGAGACCAAAGCGTGTTTAGAATAATACATTTTATGGTGCACAAAACAAATCCAAAGCCTTATGTTCATATTTACCACTGTAAAAAACAATTACCACTACATTTTAAATAAATATAAGTGCTTAAATTACCATTATCTACAGCGCCCCCTCCTCCACACACATTCAAGGGTCTTCATCCTGGATTTCAGGGCCCTGACATGGAGACAACCAAAGCAGTCCTCCCCTCCTTCATTCATGATCCATCATCCCTCTATCTCTTTATCTCTATTCCGGTGTGGTCTCTCTCTTTTCATCAGTCGTTCTTTCCATCCTCTCCTCTTTACTCCCCAATGCGCCTGCTCCCATGCTATCTCTCCATTTATGTATCTCAGTAATCTATGGGCAGGGAATATAATTATGACCCAGCCAGTGTCCAAAGGATGACGGGCCAATCGGATGCTGTGTAATTATAGATGAGGATAAGTTATCAATCACAGGAAATGACAGGAATTAGACGACAGCTGCAATGGTACTTATACTGCAAAAGGGACATTTTTATAGAAGGAAGACTGTTTGCTCATACTGTAGATCCATCCTTTACTTTAACCTGCACTATGTAACTTTAATGAAAAGTACCAAAAAAAACTAAACTGTGTATTATGACTTGTAAAAGTTAGGAACTAGCATATTAGATGCAGGAGTTGAAAACATCAACGTATGTAATACAAAATATTGAAAATATTGGCATAGCAAAATCAACATTTAGCAAGCGATGCATATTATAGACAAAATAATTACGTGTATTTTCATTAATGTATTGTTGTCAATAAAAACCTATATAAAATTGTAATAAAACAAATGTGTGAAATTTGTCAGAATAAATTTACATAGTGCTTCTTTAAAATAACCTGGGAGATAAGTGAAAACATTAAGAAAGGCTATCCACATAAAAAACCTGAGATTTAACAATCACTGGCCATGATATTTATCTTGAATAACTACAGCACCACCAGGATATCAAATCCCTGTTTCAAACCTGTAATTTTGTCACTGACAAGGCAGTTTGCTGTCAATGAGAATGTTCTCAGCTTCACTGGTAGGTAGGTAGGTAGGTGGGTAGGTAGGGCGGTAGGTAGGTAGGTAGGTAGGTAGGTAGGTAGGTAGGTAGGTAGGGCGGTAGGTAGGTAGGTAGGTAGGTAGGTAGGTAGGTAGGTAGAGAGCACTGCAGGCTAACACTGTCTACTGCTCATGTAAAGAGCATGACTTGAGAGACATCGGACTGGATTAAAAGCAAATGCATTGTGGGGTAAACAAGCGAATTTACTCATAGTTCCTTAGAGGCTCCATCTTTATGACTGGTTAGGACTGGTTAGGACTGGTTAGGATTGGTTAGGACTGGTTGGACTGGAAGTCTTGTGGCAGCAGGCAAGGTAAGCTTTGGCCACAGTCCACCTGTTTCCAGCTCTATGCGTGTTAATAAAGCACAATGGTGATAAGAGACCACACTACACCCAAGATAGCTGCCTGTTTGTGGGCAGATAACACGGCAAACCCAGTCCTTGTTCAAGCATTCAACCTTCATATCAGCCCTTGAATAGCCAGAGAACATTCTGCCAGACACTCAGTCGAACTTGAGTTAAGGTAGTTGATAACTGTAAACTTTACAATGAATATCAACTTAAAAAATGAATGCCTACATTAACCATAGTAGGCATTTTTTTTAAGTTGATATTCAGTTTAAAAGGTTAAAGTAAAGTATACAATTTGGAATGGCTTAAAACACAGTGCATTATTGCATTGTGAAGAGATGGCTCATTGAGTACAGAGACAAAATAATGATTGAAAGCACTACAATAGGCAACAGAGCAGCAGACTGGGTAGGCGCCTGGGAAATAACTCTAGCACACACAGTCTTTTTCTACAAATTTTACTTCCCTTTTTTCCTTTTTGTGTGTCTTAAAGTGCATCGCAATAATTGGTTACAGGAATCAAATTAAACATATCACATTGTGAGAGTGTAGAGTTTCGTTAAAACGTATTCAGACCATAGTCAACTTCCAGATGAAGAGCTCAACACATCAGTGTTCTTGCTGTAACTCCAAATATAGAGTGACTGTAGTGCGCAACCTGCCACTGTTGAATTGAAGAATAAACTCCCTCAACAAGGTCATTGGTAACTCTAGAATGCCTGTGGTTCGTTGATAGATTGATCAATTACTTAAGGTGACTTCCTGGGAATAAATTGGTACTTAGATCATTTGCAGGTGTTAAACAAAAATCTAAACAAATCGTTCAACAAATCTTGACACGTGCCAGAGCACACAGATCCCCTAGCACTGAATGATAACCTAAGAAATCTATAGTCATCATGATTTTACCAGCATTTTGTTCACATCTTGTTTCAGAAATGGGGCTTATTGTTGTAATTTGTTACTAATGCTTGTAGTGTGCTTGAATAGTTGTGACTGATAGATCTAACAAAGATTGAGTTGTTCATTGAGCAGAGGTACTGTGTTTTGTACACAGTGGACACAATTATTAGATAAGTCAGTATTTTGACCATATCATCATTATTATGCATATGATCCAACTCCAAGCTGTATACAGTGGGTATGGAAAGTATTCAGACCCCTTTAAATTTTTCCCTCTTTGTGTCATTGCAGCCATTTGATAGAATCAAAAATGTTCATTTTATTTCTCATTAATGTACACTCAGCACCCCATCTTGACAGAAAAAAACTGAAATGTAGAAATATTTCCAAATTTGTTAAAAAGAAAAACTGAAATATCACGTGGTCATAAGCCATTCTTCCTTGCAGATCCTCTCCAGTTCCCTCAGGTTGGATGGTGAACGTTGGTGGACAGACATTTTCAGGTCTCTCCAAAGATGCTCAATTGGGTTTAGGTCAGGGCTCTGGCTGGGCCAGTCAAGAATGGTCACAGAGTTGTTCCGTAGCCACTCCATCGTTAATTTAGCTGTGTGCTTAGGGTCATTGTCTTGTTGGAAGATGAACCTTCAGCCCAGTCTGAGGTCCTTAGCACTCTGGATGAGGTTTTCTTCCAGGATATCTCTGTACATGGCCGCATTCATCTTTCCTTCAATTGCAACCAGTCGTCCTGTCCCTGCAGCTGAAAAACTGCCCCCTAACATGATGCTGCCACCACAATGTTTCACTGTTGGGATTGTATTGGACAGGTGATGAGCTGCGTATGTGTGGTGTGTTCTCCAAACATACCACTTAGAATTAACGCCCAAATGTTCAATCTTGGTCTTATCAGACCAGAGAATCTTATTTCTCATAGTCTGGGAGTCCTTCATGTGTTTTTTGGCAAACTGTATGCAGGCTTTCATATGTCTTGCACTAAGGAGAGGCTTCCGTCGGGCCACTCTGCCATAAAGCCCCGACTGGTGGAGGGCTGCAGTCATAGTTGACTTTGTTAAACTTTCTGTTTTTTTCTGTCAGGATGGGGTGCTGAGTGTACATTCATGAGAAATAAAATGAACTTTTTTGATTTTCTCAAATGTCTGCAATTGAAACAGAGTGAAAATTTTAAAGGGGTCTGAATACTTTCCGTACCCACTGTAAACTGGAATGCTTATTGGATTTAAGCATATCAGGTGATATGTACCGGTATTTGTGTAATGAGGGAGGGTGTGGCCAAAGGAGATCAACACCCTATACCCCTCATACTCAACTCTGGACCTCGAAGCCAGATCCACTCCACTTTTTCATTGCAACCCTCAAATCTGGTACTTATTTAGACCTGGGACACCAGGTGGGTCCAATTAATGTTGAGGCAGAACAGAAATCCAGCAGACTCTGCACCCCATAAGGTTAGATCTGAATACCTCTGATATAATACCTCTGTTCCTCAGGAAAAAGGGGCCAAAAAAGAGATTTAGCTGACTCAGAAAAGTACATTTTTTAAATACTCTCAGAGGGATGCAACACTCTTGAAATTGCTAAAATTTTGGGGTGTGATCACAGAAACATCAATCGTTTTGTTGCAAATAGTCAACAGGGTCACAAGAAACGTGTTGAGAAAAAGACACAAATTAACTGCCAAAAATTTGAGAAGATTCAAACGTGACGCTACCAGGAACCCATTATCCTCCGGTGCTGTCATATTCCAAAACTGCAACCTACCTGGAGTGCCCAGAAGTACAAGGTGTTCAGTGCTCAGAGACATGGCCAAGGTAAGGAAGGCTGAAACCAGACCACCACTGAACAAGACACATAAGTTGAAACGTCAAGACTGGGCCAAGACATATCTGAAGACAGAATGTTCAAAGGTTTTATGGACTGATGAGATGAGAGTGACTCTTGACGGATCAGATGGATGGGCCCGTGGCTGTATCAGTAACGGGCACAGAGCTCCACTTCGACTCAGATTCCAGAAAGGTGGTGGTGGAGTACTGGTATGGGCTGGTATTATTAAAGATGAGCTAGTTGGAACTTTTCGGGATGAAGATGGACTCAAATTCAACTCGAAAACCTACTGTCAGTTTTTATAAGACACTTTCATCAAGCAGCGGTACAGAAAAAAGTCTGCATCTTTCGTGAAGACCAAGAATATTATGCAGGTCAATGCTCCATCGCATGCATCAAAGTTCTCCACTGCATGGCTTGCCAGTAAATGCAGTAAAGATGAAACAATACTGACACCTTTTTCAGGCAGGATTTATATTTTTATAATGGTTAAATTAGAAGTCACTTAAAGTAAATAAAAGTTATTTTTAAACAAACAACTCAGTCATTTCACAGTCACTCTGGATAGGTTACATTACTGGGACATAACCTGGGGCAACTTAGGGAACAGTGACTTGCTCAAGGACACCACAACATTTAGCCCACTCAGGAATCCCTAATCACTGAGCCACCTGCCTCTTTGTCTAAGACATTTGAATTCACTGTCTGTAGGGGCATCAACCTGACCAAATGCCCAACGTAACCTGTCCTGTAAATAGTGTGAGTGTACCTGTCGTATTTTCTCCAATCACTCCGACTACATCTGGGTTGTTTGTATCTTTCATTTTCTGGAGGGTGCCATTGAAAAATGTGAAGAAGGGTTGACATGCTTCAAAGTCATAGATTAAATTCTTCATTTCTTTTCAATCAACTTTTTTCATCATTACAGCAAACCATATAACACAATAAAAGTTCTTTCTAGTGACCTTGAAGGATTTATTGCTGAAAGAGGCACTAATCTACACTACCCCAGGGCAAAACCTTACTGTCATCTTGTATTTGATGTGGTGCACATATACTCTGTATTATACTTTACCCTTTAGCCATTTAGCAGACACTACAACCCAGAATGACTTACAATATCCTGTTTCAGGTCTATTCATTGTCAAAGTGTAAAACCAAACTATATTTGATGGTGCTCAGACGGTGGTGTATCAAATGTACAGATACATATATGGCATGTTCCACGTCTGTCCCTGTAGTGCTAAATGCTCTAATACACGGTCTCTGTCATTGTCACTCTTCTGTGAATCTCCAAATCAGCTCTTTTTCCTGAGTGATGCTGTAGTCAGATGAGTCATTGTAGCTTCCACAGTTGGAGGGGTTTGAAGAGGATAAAACATCTAAACACAGGGACTAATCAGCCCACTTCAACTGTCACTTCCCATGCACAATGGCAAAAATAGACCAAGTTGAGTGTTATAATTTGTTGGATTGCAACGTCCACAATTCATACAGTACACTGACACTATTTCTTATATGTAAACTGAAATATTCCCATTTGGTGTTGGGCTGAAGAGCCTCTCTTTAGTAATCCCAACTGAAAACCCCATCAACTAAAGGTCCCGTTTACATTCCCATAACTTTCAGCCACATATACTAGACATCTCAAGAAAAGCTCAAGATGAGACAAAATCATTTCCATACAGTGGCGTCCGCGACGTGTGATGGGCTAAGTCGCTGCTTTGCAGGACAGGCTACGTCATGATGGTCATGGGTCCGAACCTGACAATGGGTTCTCTGACTTTCCCCGGGCCTCCTGGATGAGGCCGTGGAAATTGGCATGGCGCTGCCGGGGATTTGGGTTAGATTAGTCAGATGATCTATCCTGCCACGCCGCTCTCCTTAAGTGACTCCTTTTGTCCAGATCGGGCATCTTTAAATTAGATCGCTGAAGTATAGTCGGTGAACGTAATCATCCCGTGCATTATCTGACTAAAGGCTCCCGTGTTGGATGAGCAGTGTGAAAATAATGTGCAGTTCGGGCGACATGTGGTTGGATGAACCAGGTGTGCACCACTCGCCATCCCACAGATCTGTCCAAGGATTTGCGGTGCTGCTGACAAGGCAGGGTGAGTGGGAATTGATATGGGAGGAACATCGGGGAAAAGAAATTAACAAAAAACATTATAATAGCAATAATAATTTCCACACACATTGTCATGTCTTGAGAGGGAAATTGCGGATTCGTGGGTGTATCGTGGAATGTTCTTTGAGGCGCCTCAAGCTGGTTGTGTGAGCATGTGCTGCAATGACCAAATGTCAGCTATGAAACAATAGACTAGACTGATTTGATTGAGGGCATTAATTCTGTGTGTGTTGGAGCTTTATGAAAGGGAGATATGTTCTGGAAAAAGATAAGGTTCTGAAGGTGTGGCTGATAAATGTTGTTCAGGAGTATTTACACACAAGGATTAAGATGTACTGGAAATATATCTGAAAGAACCTGAAGGATAGTGATGACACATTTTAATCATTTATCAAAGTAAACAACTAAATGGACACTGTGCCCAGGAGACAGAAATGTAGACAGATTGTTCTGTCATTAGCTACTAAATTCTGAATTAGCACCAGACACTTTCCAACACTCACACACTACACTCACACACAACACTCACACACTACACTCACACACTACACTCACACACTACACTCACACACAACACTCACACACTATACTCACACACAACACTCACACACTACACTCACACACAACACTCACACACTACACTCACACACAACACTCACACACTACAAATATGTCAAAACATTTGAATCAAGAAATTTAAACGACTTCTAATCATTCCAGATTTTTCACCACCTAGCTTTAGTTTCAACGTTTGTGTCATGGTCCATTTTGTCATTTTACGCTCTACCTTCAAACTTCATTTTATATTTATTTGTATTATTTCAGAATATTGATTAAATACTCGAAGTACTATTGCAGATTCTCACAGCTCTCCATAGGAATATTGATAACCAGCTGTAAATTGTAACTTTATTGTCAATATTTGAATATCTAACATTAGCCTGCACCACACACATAGCTACCGGATCTTTAAACCATATCAACAGGTTGAAGATATTTATGATCTATGAATGTGCCCTGTATCAATATCTTACCTGCCAAGTAACATACAATGTCCTCCTCTTGACTAAATACTGCTGGTAATTATGGGTAAACATCACACTTTCAGTGTAGAATAATTTCTGGGAAACAAATGCTCAACATATTGCCCATAAAAACAGAATGTACACACTGCTGTCCTGTTAGAACAGCGCTTTACTAACCTTTTCTCATAAAAACAGAATGTACACACTGCTGTCCTGTTAGAACAG
>JACXGM010006936.1:9329-31854 GCA_016801145.1 Umbra pygmaea | reverse complement strand
ACACATGGACTGATAGATAAGGAACCTATGAAAACACATGGACTGATAGTTAAGGAACCTATGGAAACACACAGACTTTTAGATAAGGAATGTTTGGAAACACGTGGACTGATATTTAAAGGGATAAGGTTAAAATATATGCTTCTATTCTACACAATCTGATTATAGCAGAGATTATATATCAGTGTATCTTTTAATTATTTTCACCTTGTCAAAGTTCCTCTGCTTCTTGTCAAGGTTGGCAGCCATTGCGTTGGCTCTCTCCACATCAATCATGAGGTCCTCCACCTCTCCCTGCAGCCTCTGCTTGGTCTTCTCCAGGGAGGCACATTTAGAGTTAACAGCCTCAATGGTCTCTTCAGCCTCTTGCAGACGCTGGGCCAGCTTCTTCCTTTATGGTGGTTGGTTTTATGTTTAAAAACAAATGTTAATACACATATTGTATGTTATTTGCTCAAGGTCCCCTATCAGCCTTACCATCAACATATATTTCTGTTCATTTGACTTTATGTGACTTACTTGGCCTCTTCCAGCTCCTCTGTACGCTGGATGGCATCAGTTTCATACTTAGACCTCCACTGAGCCACCTCACTGTTGGCCTTGGACATGCCGCGTTGCAGCTCTGCCTTGGCCTCCTGCTCCTCCTCAAACTGCTCCCGTAGGAGGTCACAGTCATGGCGGGCAGACTGGACACTGTGGGCCAGTGCATTTTTAGCCTGTGAGAGAAAAAGACAGAGATCATAGCAACAGTAACACATGAAAGATGTCACTGTAGATTACATGGAGTCTATGCTCCTAAACTCTGTGATTGGTCAAATCCTTCTTGGAGTCCTCACCTTGACCTCCTCCTCAATGTGCCTCTTCAGCTCCTCAACCTGCTGGGTGAACGCCTGTTTACCTCTGGTCAGCTGAGAAACAAGGGCTTCCTTCTCCTCCAGTTGGCGGCCGAACTCACCTGCAGGGATACATGGACATCTTGTTAAATGTTTAAATTAACATTGATATTGAGGTGAGAAATGTTAACTCGTGAATAATATTGCAGAATATATAGGGAGAGCACTACAAGCGCCTCACCGTCTACTGGGTACTATTAAGGAAAAACACTAGTTTGATTGTCATTGTTCATTTTACCATTTTCTGTCAGGAGTCTCGCCCTCTGTGCACTGATATCTGTAATCTGGCGAAGGTTCTCATCATTCTTAGTCTTGATTTCACTCAGCTGGTCCTCAAGAGTGCGGCACATCTTCTCCAGATTGCCCTGTTAGCGAAATATATATTAAATTATTTATGTTCACCTGAATTTAGTTCACCTGAACCGGGATGTAAATTAGCAGATCAATCACTACGCACTTTAGCTTTGGCAACAGCCTCCATGTTGCTGGAGAGGTCATCAATCTCCATCTTGTACTCGCTCTTCTCCTTCTCCAGCTTCTGCTTGACGCGCTGCAGGTTGTCGATCTGCTCCCCGAGCTCAGCCACACTGTCAGCCTGCTTCTTGCGCAGAGCGGCGGCTGTGGCCTCATGCTGCAGGGTGGACTCTTCAAGATCACGACGCAGCTTCTGGAACTCAGCCTCACGCTTCTTGTTCATCTCAATCTGAGCAGCAGTGGCGCCTCCGGCCTCCTCCAGCCTTTCACTGATCTCCTCAAGTTCCCTGGAGAGATCAGCCCTCTGCTTCTCCACCTTGGCCCTAGCAGCACGCTCAGCTTCAATCTCCTCCTCCAGTTCCTCAATACGGGCCTAGAACAGGAGCAAGGAGCACCATACATAATACATTCTTTTTTATATTTAAATAAAGTAAATGATTCCACATATTTGGAACTATTTAACTGTAGAATATTTGTAGTATATTTATATTGATCTCTCCATGTATCAAAATATTTTAGTTGCAAAAATACGTTCAGTTTGAGTGTCAAGTTCAAAAGCACCCTTAAACAATGTCACCCTTAAAGTGGGAGGGGATTTCAATCTGTTACTAAAACTTATATATATATATATATTTACCTTTATTTAAGCAGGAAAGTTGACTAAGAACAATTTCTTATTTACAGCAATGACCTGGGAGCATTAAAGGTAAAGAGTCTTGCCCAATCTAATTGGCAACCTTCTGACTACAAGTTTGACTCCCTAACCACTGAGCCATCTGTGCCCCACAGGTATTAGGTTGACACTTTTCAGAACATAAAATAAAACTTATGTAATAAAAATATGGATAGCCTTGATTGGCTGCTCATAAATCACAGATAATGCAATGGCATAATGCAGATACTGGTACAAAGATTTGTCACCTGTCTAACTTTGTGAAAGCTTCATTTTCACAAAAGCATAGCACATCAGCAAGAACTTGTCTCTTCCGGTACTGTACCTGGAGTTCCTTAATCTTCTTCTGCAGCTGAGCTCCCAGAGATTGCTCATCCTCAATCTTACTGAGAAGCTGGGAGATTTCAAAGTCCTTCCTACCGACCAAAACAGACATTGTTTGTACTTAGAGTACTGTTACTCAGAATATCATAACAATTAATACATTGAGAACATTTGAGATTTTTCAATATGGCAGTTAATATTGTGGAAAACTGTGTTTACTTCTTGATCTTCTCATCTGACTGTTGCTTGTCATTCTCCAGGTCCATTATGGACTCCTGGGCCAGTTTCAGATCTCCCTCCAGCTTCCTCTTGGCTCTCTCAAGGTCCATGCGAAGCTTCTTCTCTTGCTCCAGAGAACCTTCAAGCTACAAAATTGAAAATGAGATAATTAGAAGTTTAATATAAACTGCTGATAGTATAATCGTTCACTGTATTATGGCTACACTCCACTCACATCATCCACTTGCTGTTCCAGCTTGGTCTTGGCCTTGGTTAGAGTGTTGACTTTGTCCTCCTCAGCCTGCAGGTCATCCAGGGTCTGCTGGTGGGCCTCTTGGAGGGCTTTCTTCTCCTTGGTCAGCTTGGCTACACTCTCCTCCACAGAGGCCATCTCCTCCGTCAGGTTTTTAACCTGAAACCAGACAAGACAAACATAGTATTAACTCACTTTATTAAAAATTACCTGAATTCAACTGAGATAAAAAAATGAGTCCACACATGATGAAATATTACAAACTTATTTATATATTTAACACTATGGGCCCTATCTTGCACCCAGCGAAATTGACCTTCTTACACTGACGCATGTATCATTCCTATTTTGGCTCTGATAATTGAGATTTAAAGGAAGTTAGGGGGACAGTGGTCACGAGTTTCAGAGTCTTCTGTAGCTTGTTCCAATCGTTAGCTGCGGCAAACTGGAATGCATTTAGGCCAAAAGAGGTGTGGGCTTTAGGAGTGATCAGGGAGATGTACCTGGATGAGCACAGGTTACGGGAGGGTGAGGCAATGGTGAGGAGTGAGTTCAGGTACGGAGGGGTTTTTCTTAGGATTGATTTGTAAATAAGGTGATACCAGTGGGTCAGGCGCCGAGTGTGTAATGAGGGCCAGCCCACTAGTGCATATAGGTCACAGTGGTGGGTGTTAAATGGGGCATTGGTAACAAATCGGATGGCACTATTATAGACTACGTCTAGCTTGTTAAGTAGGGAGGTAGAGGCAGTTCTTTAAATGAAATCCCCGAAATCAAGTATAGGAAGGATGGTCATTTTTACCAGGGTCTTTTTGGCAGCGTAGGTGAAGGAGGCCTTGTTTCTGAATAAGAAGCCAATCCTAGATTTTATTTTAGATTGGAGAGTGATAATGTGACGCTAAAATGAGAGTGAACAATTTAACCAGATACCTAGGTATTTGTAGGTGTCCATGTATTCCAGTTTGGACCCATCCAGAGTGGAGATGCTTGTCAGGTTGGCGGGTATGGGAAGTGTGCGGTTGAAATGCATGCATTTAGTTTTGTCTTTGTGACATTTCTTTATCAACATTTGTAAAAGACAAAAATCAATAGCAATCTGCCGTTATAATAGCAATTCGCCATGGAACAAGCGCGCCTGCTCTTAAAGGGAATGTGAAATGATGCTCCGATTGGTTTATTGCACGTTATGCCCAAACCACACCTATGACTAATGAAGCTACTTAAGACCTACAAATTTTAGATTTGCGTCAGGCGCAAGATTAATTTATCCCGCTGGTATAATAGCAACAGCACCCAAGATCCGCCCACAAAGTCACTTGCATTTCGCGTTTGATACTTGCGTTTCAGATCATTAAGATAGGGCCCTAGATGTCAGTTGACATCAGGCTATTTTGCCAAATGGAACACTTCAACCAGAGAAATGGGGAATTTTCCTGCAAATTAACATTTTCTTACTGTACTAGAAACTTTAAATGTATTTTTAATTCTATATTTTCACCCATATTTATAAATTGATAATTTTATGGACTGTTGGTTAGAAAAAGCTGTCCATAGTCATAGTACCTTGTTTTCCGTGGCATGCTTCTCTTTCTCCACTTTGGCCAGGGTGAGCTCCAGGTCATCAATGTCCTTCTTCAGCTCAGAGCACTCATCCTCCAGCTTCCTCTTCTTGGCAGTCAACTCTGCACTGATCTCCTCCTCATCCTCCAGCCTCTCAGTCGTCTCTTTGAGTTTGGCCTCCAGCTGGATTTTGCTCTTGATGAGCCCCTCACACCGTTCCTCTGCATCGTTCAGATTCTCTGAATCCTGGTAGCAGAACAGGAGAAACATCACTAGCCTTACATTGTGGAACAAAATATAATCATAAATAATAATGTGTGTATGTTTGTCAATGTGTAAGAATTTGTGACTATACATTTATAACATATGTGTTTTTCCCACAGAAATCAAGGGGTGTTTCTTACAGATGCAACTTGCAGTGCCAAGTCATTCTTCTCCTGCAGCAAGGCCACCATCTTCTCCTCTAACTCCTTCTTCTTGGCCTGAGCCTTGGCCAGGTCCGACACCATCTTATCGTAGTTCTCCTTCATATTGGCCAGCTCCTTCTCAGTCTCTGCACTCTTCAGCAGGGG
This sequence comes from Umbra pygmaea, assembly GCA_016801145.1. Lineage (NCBI taxonomy): Eukaryota > Metazoa > Chordata > Actinopteri > Esociformes > Umbridae > Umbra > Umbra pygmaea. The sequence continues at coordinate 26,886 of JACXGM010006936.1, read as the reverse complement.
CTTGATCTTGAAGTACAGCTTCATCCAAGGCCAGTGTTTTACATTCATAAATGAACGGATGTTGTACTGGATGGAGTAGATTGACTCTCTAGTAGAAAGGGGAAATGGTGATTAAAGATTCATTCAGGCACATTTGCAATGAACTATATCTAATTTTCTATCTACTGTGGAGTTTTTCCCTGCCACTGTGCATCCACTTGTTGGTGATTGCTCTTTGGGACTTCTGGCTTTGTATCTGTCAAAGCACTTTGTGACAACTGCTCTGATACAAAGTGCTTTATAAAATACATTTGATTGGATTTTACATTTTAGGCTGGATATTAATAGGTACAACATCTAATACAGAAAATGCACTACATTCCAAAATTAATGATGAAAGTCTAAGTTTTAAAGCTGGTAGTTTTGATTATATAGAGCACATATTGGCAAAGGCTAAGTTTTGAGGACCTGATGTAGCTTGACTACCACTATTGCAATAGCGCCCAACAATCAACAATAATCTTCCATAATTATTAGGTGAATGTGTCTAAGATTGATATTTTCTATGTCAGATGTATAATTGAGTTAAAACCATAGAAAAAACATTGTTAGAAAAATAACACTGGGATGAGCAAATTCCTAAATATTCATTGATGCAATAAGGTGTCTATTTTGGTAAATGTACAATTCATATTTAATGATGCTTTGCTATTATTTCATGTTATGATTTTTTTTGGCCAGAAATAACTTCTCAATTATGAAGTAACTGAGCATGATTTGTCATTACTATCATGTATTCCATATAGGTTGTTCTAAAAAGGACTGCAGGGTGTAAAATCCCTCACCTCCTCTCCATCATCTTGACAAACTCCCTCCTCATGAGATACCCACGGCTGAGAGCCTGGAGCATGCGGACCAGAGCAGCCAGCTTCTCATCTCTCATCTCCTCCAGGACACCCAGAAGACCGGCTTTGAAGAACACCTTAGAAACAGGTCAATATTTTTTATTATGAAACCCCAGTCAGATGGCAACGTAACATGCCTAAAGTAACGTAACATGCTATACCCTAGATGCTCACTTGGGTAGTTTTTAGGTTGTTCCAGAATATGCCAGGACAGTTCTGTGTGTTTCATAAATAGTGAGGCATGGGGAGCAGTGACTCTGAATCTCAGTATGCCATGCTAGGTCCTGACTTGGGTATTGCTCTGAAAATGAATGTAATCTGAAGACAATGGATGAGTATTGTGTGGGCATGTTTGTTCGGATGATATCTATGAGGGTGCCCTTGTTTATGGATCTATGCTTGTACGTGGTAGGTTCACTTATAATTTGTGTGAGATTTAATCAAACATAAATTGCCTTTAGACCGCCCTTAGATTAAGATCTGATAAATAACAACATACAATTAGTAGTGCTTTTTGAAGAATCCATTGGACCATGTTAATAAAAACATTTGATTGGTGGTATTTACTATAATTTATTATTGACAGGACATGTAAATGTAGAAGCCAGGTAGTGGGAGACAGAGAGGTAGGGAACAGACTGTTGGCAGAGCTGGGGCTCAGACTTCACTTTGCCAGGGGGCTTGAGTGTTCCGGAGTCAGTAGCTTAGACCACTATGCCAAATCCAGCAAAAAGGATCATGGTAGGTTGTCAATGACTGTGCCACATAGATGGATATGTTCATTATATAGAGTTATCCATAGCCATACATAACCATTAGGGTTACAGTTAGGGCTGGGATAAAAGATTATTTTTTAAACGATTAACCTAGCGATTATTTTTCGATGCATTGATTAATCTAACGATTAGTTTTTTCAGTCCGATTTGATTTTGATTCAATGATCAATTATCTCCCTATTAATTGACTAATAATAGCAATTTATACATGTAATATAATAAACCAACAGCAAAGAAACACAATAAAGATTTTTCTATGTATACACCTCAGCCCAGGCTATGCCCTTTGATTAAATATCAACAAGTAGGCTAATTAAATCCTATGTGTGTAACATAATCTTCACTTGCGCATTCACGGCATGACAGTGAACACACAGTTACATGCCAGGACTATTAAGGGCGCCAATATTCCATTTAAAACCGGAATAGTCCTGGCATGTAACTGCTCACTGTCCCATCGACGACAATCAATGAAGACATAACGTTACAACCGTTTGTTGACTTGGGTTGCAATGTAGCTTAAAACTTTAGGTGTCGACAACGTATTATAGCCTACTCCATCATATAGTGGGGAGTTGGAAAAAAAATGTACGGTGTTCTGTCATCTACATTTGCCCCCGGGTGGCGCCTCTTCTGGGGCCGGTTGCACAAACTGGACGTAAAAACATTGGTCTTAAATCCTAGGTCGGGCGTAGCTACGTCCAAGGTTGTGTCTGGAATTTACACCTGTTGCATGAAATAACTGCTAGGCAGTGTTATTTCCTTAATTAATCCAACTAGATAAAATGGACAAAGACAGTTTTAAACGTTCCAACGTTGCCCCATGGCAACTGTTTCGCCTCATAACCCACAGATTGTAAAAGAAAAGAGAAGCTACCATTAAAATACTACTTGTGTTTTATTGGTTTGTATGGTTAAAAATATATTATTTTCAAGTAATTGATCCATAAATTCGATGTGCCTGCAAGAGCATTAAAATAATAAATCCCGATTACGAATACAAAGCCAAAGAATGCGTGTGTGTACTGTGCACTACGGCATGACAAATGGACTTTAGATAGAGAGAGCAATTTGCATCGTCCTAACTTGAGAAAGATAACAGAAAATATATTCACCATTTAGCATGAGGAATGGCAGTGAAGTGTCAGTCTTAACAAGCATTAATTCAATACTGTTGTGATGGAAAACATATTGTTTTACGTTTTAAGATAGATCGAACAGCTGAAAGTGACTGATCAAGATTTGTTTGTAACGTACAGTAACGTTACTTCAGTTTTGACAAAAAACACTTTTTGTAAAATTTTGATAGTTAAAGGTAATAGGTTACCCGTTGACTTTTACTAATCTAAAACGCTTGTTCAAACCTGATAATTGCCCACTCAATCAGCTGTAAATTCATAGCTAGTTATTAGTACAATTTGTGGTCGCTACAAACGTAAACAATGTACATTTTTGATTGTACAAAACGGTCTTTCTCCAAAGAAATTACAGCTAAATCTTAATGCAATCAGTCAGAAAAACAGTACATTTTAAATAATTTACCCTGCGCCGGCCAGGCGTACCTCATTGAGCGCTTACGTCCAGCTGGTGCAACAGGTATAAATATATAAGTCCGACGTAAAGGGCATTTTAGGTCTGACATACAGTAACGAGTACGACCTATATACGTCCAGTTGGTGCAACCGGCAGGTGATGGTGCATTGCCGTGATGTTAGAATGGAAGTCCATCTCCATTTTGCAAAGACAACATTTCACAGAATTGTTTCCTTTTAAATTAAAGAATTCCCATACTTTAGAGGAACGAGTGTGCCGCACTTCTGAAAGTCTGTGGAACCACTCGTGTTGCTATTACTCTCCGGCACCACTGTCTTTGTTTTGGGTCTGTAGAATTGACGCGCATATTTTGCATCGACGTATTTTTTGCATCGACGTCAACGATGACGTTGACGCGTTGTCCCGGCCCTAGTTACAGTGAATGAAAATATAATATTATGGATACAGCAGAAATGCCAGGGGTTTAAATAACCTTAACATTGTGTATTGTTGTCACATTAAGCTGGGGTTCTGGGACTGACCTTGGTGTGTCCAAACTTGTATTCATCATGGTTTACATCAATGGACCCAAGCAGCTTCTCAGATGCCTTCTTGTTATCCATGAACTGTCCCTCAGGGATGACACTGGCATTAAGTACCTTGTACCTGTATGAAGATATACAAAATGTACTTGGATATTGTCTTACTAATTGTCAAGACATAAGAGATTGGATATATAACTTATAAGGTAAACCTATGTATTCCCTCCCATTTTCTACCCACTAACCCTAATACTTTCTGGAATAGCTGCTAATTTGTTCCCTATACTTTCACTGGAACACTGGTGACCAAATGGAGTATTCCTCAACCACGGCCTCTCTCACCTGTAGGGTTCAAGGCTCAAGGCTTAATTTTGGGCCCAATGCTTTTATCACTGTATAAGCTGCCCCTAGGGTCCATTATTAAGAAGCACAATACTCCATTTCATTGCTTTGCGGATGACGTACAAATCTATTTGCCAATAAAAACCACTAGTAAAGTCTCCTTGCAGCCTTTATTAGACTGCCTAAAGGATGTTAGAAGTTGGATGGACTTGAACTTTCTCACTCTGAATGAAATTAAGACTGAGATCGTTACTTTTGGTCGAGCTGACTTGTTGGTTAATCCTCTGGGTATTCTGGACCCTTTGAACAGTCAACTCTTCGTCGTCTGCAGCTAGTACAAAATGCTGCAGCACATCTTTTAACTGGCAGAAGAAAGCGTGATCACATAACGCCGGTTTTGGCCTCCCTTCACTGCCTTCCACTTTAGGATTGAAATAATCCAATGTATCTATCTCAAATACCGCCAAATTGCATTGCCTCTTGCTGGAGTCCCAGGCAAATTCGAAAAAGCCATAGTCAGCCTCAAACCACTGACTACTGTGGCGTAGTTTGTCCAGCAAGGCATTGACAGCTCAATACACCATGTGGACCCCCAGCAGGAAATCCTATTCTGAAGCGCTCATAGTAGATCTTTCCAGGTGTGTGCATTTGTTCAATATTACCTCTGTTTAAAGTCAGCATAGAGAATTCTGCTGGGGAAACCCTTTCTGCAGATCCTAATACCCTCCAGTACACCGTTACACCTGAGCTGGTGGATCACCAAGTAGTTCTCCATCAGACCTGTAAACAAGCGTCTGTTTATACTCAGAACCACATTGGGCTTGTTAGGTTAATGACAGTGTACGATGGTATAGTTTCATATTTGTAGTTCTTGTACCTGGAGTCTTTGACTCGTTGGGGATCAGGCAGCGCACAAAATGAGGATGAGTGCTTCTCAAGTTGGTCATCAGCTTGCCCAAGTTCTCCTGTAAGACGGTTACAAAACAGTTTATCAGGAGTGACTAAAGGTCAATGCACTTTTTAAGGAATGCATATAAAACAATCAAAAGTTCACCCTGAATTGGGAAGTCACTGTCTGCATGGAACCCCCCTTCTTCTTGCCTCCTTTCTTGGTGGTATCTGACAAAATGGGGAAAGTCAAATATAATAAGTGAGAGCATTTTAGGTTAACTTCACAAATGTCATTTTAGGGGAGGGTTGAACTAGCATTTATAACCCAAAAACATTATGATACATAGACAGTCAACTAAAACATGTTGGTTTGTATTGCAAGACATTCTTAAACATTGTGATATGATTCTGTTCTTACCCTCAGGTGGCGCAGCAGGATACAGGCCAGCCAACAGTTTAACTGAGGACTTTCCGTACAGCTGACATACTGAGTCATTCAGAGGGTCCTTGTTCTTGTCCAGCCAGCCAGTGATGTTGTAGTCCACAGTGCCGGCGTAGTGCACCAGGGCAAAGTGGGCCTCTACCTTGCCTTTGACAGGCTTGGGCTTCTCAAACACCTTGCATTTGCCAAGGTGCTGGTCATACAGTTTGTTCTTGAAGGTAGTGTCTGAAGCCTTGGGGAACATGCACTCCTCTTCAAGGATGGAGAAGATTCCCATTGGCTTTACAAAAATAAATGTACATTAAATTATTATACATTGGCATCCATGAGCAAATATCCAATAAATGAATCTACGGGTTTCAAAATAGTAAATGTTAAGTTCTGAAATATAGTTCTTATAACCTTGAATGTTGGCATTCATTTTAAGCATCCTAGACAGTTACCTTCTCAATAAGCTCAATGCACTGTGCCAAGTCCATGCCAAAGTCAATGAACTCCCAGATGATGCCTTCCTTTTTGTATTCCTCTTGTTCCAAGACGAACATGGTGTGGTTGAAAAACTGTTGCAGTTTCTCATTCGTGAAGTTGATACACAGCTGCTCCAATGTGTTGAACTGTTCATGGAATTTAACCATGAAAAGTAATTATTAAACCATGAAAGGCAGTAATCCATTTCAATAATAAACTATGTACTCTATACTCACATCAAAGATCTCAAACCCAGCAATATCGAGTACACCAATGTAGAACTGTCTTGGCTGCTTGGTGTCCAACATCTCATTGATACGGACGACCATCCATAAGAACATCCTCTCATAGATAGACTTAGATAGGGCACTCACTGCATTGTTAACCTGTAATCACAAAATATAGTTTAGGTCAAATGACAAGATGACAAGAGCTTTAAATGAACTATCATGAAACAGTAATTCTGGAAATAAGACCTATACAAATGCTTTGCTAAATTGTCTTACCTGAGGCACAGTCTGCCCTTTGGTCACATACTCATTGCCGACCTTCACTTTTGGGTAACACAGACACTTCAACAATTCAGCTGAGTTCAGGCCCAGCAGGTAAGCAATCTTATCAGCCACTGGATAGAAAACAACGATCACAACAGAATGAAGTGCACCTATACCTTTGTTCTCATGTCACATTTTCACAAAACTGTCCTCTGGTCAAATGTTCTGAATATGGTTTCTATGTAAATCCCATCCAATGTTGTTCTATGAAGTGACCTCACCCTCTGTGCCGTCTGGCTCCGCCTGCTCCTCACGCTGCTTCTGCTTGAAGTGCATGTTGCCATGGTGAATTACAGCTCCTGTCAGCTTGTAAATGGACGCCTTCTCGTCATTAGTAAAGCCCAGAATTGTAATGGCATCCTGGAATTACAGAGGAAGAACAATGGGGACCTCAATTTAAGTTTGCTCGGTTAATGTGAACTAAAGATCTGTCACTGTTACATAGAAGGATTAAAAATGATTTTTCAAATATCGAATTATCATAACAAAAAATACTCAAAAACCTCCCAGCGGCCACCAATATTGTGTATTCCGTGGATCAATCACATCTAGAGCTCAGTCACCCCTTTGTGTGACTCACATCTGTAGCATCCAGCTCAACCTTGTCGTCGATACTGGCCACAGTGATCTGACCCTGGCTGCACATGGGGAAGTCGTAGGGGTTGGTGCTGATCAGGGCCATTTCTGTAGGAAAATTATAAAAATGTATTAAGTCACAAATCAGTTCAAACATTCTATAGATATGGTATATATCTAAACGTTATCACACGACAGACTGTGTGTTGCCAGGGAATAACTGCACACCTTAGCAGTGTAGAAAGCCACGAGGCTGAAGGCCTCAAATTCTTGTTTGGAATTTAGTCAGTAGAATAGAACAACAATATTCATTTTACCCAAACACATACCTATCAATGGTAAAACCAGACACATGATTTTGCAGTGGTCTCTCATCTTTTCCAGAACTGTGAATTTACTTTTGACACCAATATCTTTTCCACTCAGGCCAGTTTAGAGATATAAAAATCTATCAAATGTCATTGTTTAAATCTGCAGCTTCCACAAAGTGCTTTGACGGATACGGACCTACAGCTCAAACGACAAATACACAATGAGACTTGAAGTTGTGGCTTGGTAGGGGCTCCCTAGATGGTGGAAGTTGGAGAAGGGACATAATTGTATGCCGTATCCATTTAACTCATAAATCTGAAATCAATAATCCACAATCCCTGCCTCCTTATCTCATATCACACAAATATCCAACCAATTATGTACTGATGTCCCATAATCTAGACCTAACTGCCATGTATTACTCATTTGCCCACACACCTCATCCACATAACTTGTCAATGTTTATACTGATTCAGGCCAGCCATACATTGTTGATCTACTGTCAAACTGAAGAATCTTTGACCCTGAAATTCCACATCCTGTCATGGTAATCACATTAGATTTTACAAGTTGTATTGTTGTGATGGCTTGTGATAGACAAACAATATTTTTTATCATTAATGCCATTTCCAGCCATTATTTACTTTATTGGACAGAAAATTAATAAATGAAAAACTACAAAAACATTTAATAAAAATATAGGTTTCTATTCACACCCTCTCTAGTCCCTAAGTAACAACTTTGAATCATTCTGCAATACCTTTAAGGAAACACCTGGGATCATTTTTTATTGGGATTTGAATTAATTTTCAGAGATACTCATTAAATACATTCTTACAACAGCTCTTTGGCCCTTTAACTTTAGTGACACCATCTATTAGATCGAAACTCATTGTATACCTAAACCTCTACACCATTATATATTCCTACAATTCTGCACCTGTGCTTGAAGTCAAATGCTACAGGAAAAGATTTAACTTCTACTAAAGGAAACATTTTCATTAAAAAAACTTACCAACTATTTCTGGTTTGTGGCCTGTCATCATCTGGAAGAAAATGTGGTAGCCTCTCTCATCAGGCAGCTGAAAAGTCACTCTGGACTTCTCCAGTAGGTCTAGGGAATAGAAAATAGTCATGAGAAAATAAAAGAGTAATGGCAATAAGATGTAAAGAGACAAATGATAAAGAGAGGAGCAATTTCATTAATTGCTTCTGAAAAAGTATTTCTGAATTCAGCATTAAAACATTAAACAAACTCACAGGTCTTTCTAAATTCAGCATTAAGACATTAAACAAACTCACAGGTCTTTCTGAATTCAGCATTAAGATATTAAACAAACTCACAGGTCTTTCTGAATTCAGCATTAAGATATTAAAAAAACTCACAGGTCTCAATGTCAGCTTTAGCCAGTTTGGGTCCTTGGAAGTGAATCCTGATGAATTTACCCTACAGTAGAGCATGTGGTTAGAAACAGTTGAAATATATACCTAAACAACACTGTTCCGGTTCGATACACATCAACAATGATTCAATAGGGAAATACTGAAATACACTATATAGCCAAAAGTACGTTGACACCACTATCAATGGTGGAGGAAGGATAATGGTCTGAGGCTGTTTTTCAGGGCTAGGCCCTTTAGTTCAAGTACAGGGTCATCTTAATTGAAAAGGATACAAAGAAATGTTATACAATTTGGTTCTTCCAAGTTTGTGGCAACAATTCAGAGAAGGCCCTTTTCTGCTCCAGCATCACATTGTGATGTGAAGCATATCAAATGGCCTGCAAAGAGCCACAAAACCCTACAGACACAATAAAAAATCTTGTGGAAAGCCTTCCAGAAGAATGGTGACTGTTAAAGATGCAAAGGGGGAGGCAAGGCCTTAATTAACAGCCATGGTTTTGGAATATGAGGTCAAACAAGTTCACCAGAGGATGAAGGACAGGATTTGGCTATGTAGTTATATTTGTCCCAATATGATTTCATCCAGATTATTATGACTTTCATACTTACAAAGCGAGATGAGTTGTCATTCCTCACTGTCTTGGCATTACCGTAAGCCTCCAGTAGGGGGTTAGCTGCAATGATCTGATCCTCTAGAGACCCCTGGTTCAGACAAACACAACTTGTATGTGAAGTGGGGAGTTTAGATGTTCTTTATTATATAAGAAATACATGATTAAACTTCTGGGAGAAATATAAATGGTATTATAAGACAAGCATATGCACCTGCATTTTGCCAGGTTCCTGCTTCTTCTTTTCTCCACCAGACACTGCAATGGTGGCAAAGTACTGGATGACACGCTTTGTGTTGACAGTCTTTCCTGCACCGGATTCTCCACTGGTTTAGATGATACAGGAAAAGTGGTTTTGGTCACAAATGTGAATGTCAGATTGGTTGAAAATGGACAGAAATGGTATAAAAAATACAAAGTTGACCTTTTTTACTTAAAATAAGTTAACTGGGAACAGAGTAAATTACCACTCATGAATCTATTATTATACATAGAGTAAAACATTTATATATAGACATAGATGTATGAATATGGACCATAAATACATTTTTGTAGAATAAACTTACGTAATCAAGACAGACTGGTTCTCCTTATCTGTGAAACAAAAACGTTGCATTTTTAATTGCAATATGTTGGGTAGGTCTACATGCTTTCATATTCATTAAGTCAATACCTTATTTATCATCATCCATTCAGCCATCCCCTATCCATAAATCTGTCCTTCATCGGTCATTTCTCCACCCATCCCTTCCTCCATCACTTCATATATTCCTCTAACATTACTTCATATATTCCTCTATCATTACTTCATATATTCCTCTATCATTACTCCATACATTCTTATATCATGACATTCTTATTGCGTCATTAATTAATCTATTCATCGTACCAATCTGCATAAATTGAAATGCGTTGTCAGAGACTGAGAAGATATGGGGTGGAGCCTCCACTCTCTTCTTCCCTCTGTAGGCACTGACGACCTCTGCGTCGTACACAGGGAGCCACTTGTAGGGGTTCACCGTGACACAGAAAAGCCCAGAGTAGGTCTACATTAAAGGAATTAAAGTATTGGGTTAGAAAATTCTAAGATCATCCCTGTTAACTTTCTGTGGGTTTGTATGTCTCTAAAACCATCAGTGGTCTTGGGTTGAGGTTATATAAAAGGTTTATGCTGTATAGGTCCTAAGGACAAATATTCAAGAAAGTTGATATGCAGGAATTATGTACGAGTATATGTAAACAACTAATTTCTTGCATTGGTACACAAAACCACATGACCGGTACATATATTTTCTTTTGTCTTTATTTTTTATCTTCAGACCTGACGTGAGACTGTGGAGCTACAGTACCGGTATGTCTAACTTTTTAATATTCATGAATGATATACTTGGACTATACATTTTATGATATTATATCTGTCAAAAGTTTTAAAACATCCAGAGGATTTTAACATGGTTGACAGAAATTCACCAAGATAGCATTAAACTGATAAAATATCTATCCATTACATTATGAATATTTCAAATGCCTATCACATTTGGAAATTACTGATTCATAATGAAAAGTGCTTGAACATTTTTGAATCCTTTAGAATTGTATAGCCTATACTTCTGCATTAATATGACCTAAAACAACATTGGATTTTCACACAAGTCCTGAAATTAGATAATAGAACCCAATTAAATGACACTAAAATCTTATACTTGGTCAATAATGAATTGTGCAGCAATACCTGCAACCAAACATTTCTGTTAACTGTTGATCAGTCCTGCATATTGGCAAGGAGGAATTTTAGACCATCCCTTCATAAAGAACAGCTTCAACTCTGGGATGTTTGTAGGTTTGCTCACATAAACTGCTCACTTCAGGTCCTTTCACAAAATGTTTATCGGATTAAGGTCAGGAATTTGATTCCAAAACATTTAGTTTATTCTTTTTTAATCGTTCTTTTGTAGAACAACGTGTTCTTAGCAACCATACATCTCAGAATGTCTCCCAAATGACGTTCTCAGGAAACAAAAAAAAAAACATGAATTATGTTATACGCCAAAATATTTTGGGTGTTTTTATGTTTCTGCTGCACGTTTTGCTATTAGGCTATATTTCTACTTCTATTACTCTGCCCCTGAACATTTCGTTTAGCGGATTCATGTGAGAACATTCCACACATGGCCCACAGGCCCAAACCATGTTTTCAAAATAGTTTCCTGAAAAAAGAAATCGGGAGACTTTCTGAAATGTATGGTTGCAAAAGATTTCCTATTCATAAGTTTTCTAAAATGTTTGACCAGTATGTGTTTGTGCTTCTGCAGGTTTCTTACATAGATCATCCATGCTGCGTAACGCTCTTTGAGGTTATACAACACGGTGGCTTCATTCAGGTAGGTCATCATGGCCATGTCCTCAATCTTGTCATACTTAGGAGGGTTCATCTGGAGCAAGTCTGCTTCCTTGAACTCCTTCCCTTCCTGAAATCAAGAGACATATATTTTACACACAGATAAACTGGACATGGATTCAGAAAACGTTCAATTTACAAAGTAAAGTTTCGCTATTATTGAAGAATTCTAATACTTTTTGTTAGGTGCAGCAGTATTAATGGTAATGTAAGGAATGCTAAAGGGCAAGAGTCTCAAGATAAGTTACTGAGGTCTTTGCCACAAAAAAGTCCAAATAGTTTTCAACACATCCCTTTTGTAATTGGTTTATGAATCTCAAGGTTTAGTATGATAACTTAGCTAGCAAATTTACATTTATTTTAGAATTGAGCAAAGTGAGACCTAGGTTCAATTTACAATTAATAAATTCAGGGAGTAGAACTAGTCACCATTTACTGACCCTAGGTTCTTGACCAATGAATCTGGATAGAGATGCATTTGTCATTATTCATTTTCCCAACCAGGTATGTTGACTGAGAACATGTCCTCATTTGAAGCAATGACCTGGGTACTTTATTTCACACAAAATTAAAAATTAAAAATGACAAAAAAGACCCATTTTATGTTGAAACTGCACTCCTGTTTTGGAGTGAAGAATCCATTAACATCTATATATTGCATGGATATATAAATACTATTAATCCAAAATATATCTCTGAATTTATATTTTGTCATTTTTTTGCTGCCTTTTTTGTATTGCCTCTCTCACATTTGTGGAAGTTCATTTAAATGTCTTACTTGTTTACTGCCATCGGGCAGCTTGACTGTCACACTGCATTTTCCATCTTTTCTGTCCGTTACCAATGCCTTAAGGTACAGCTCTTTATCATCAGGTACAAAGCAGGAGTTCTTCGAATCAAAGGGGGCTGTTTGTGCCTCAATCCGTTCCTTCTCAGGCTTCCGAAGGTATATGGCGGCCTTGCCATATTGCTCCATTTCTGCGTCCGTACTCATGGTGACGGATCACTAGAAAGACATGAATAAAGATGTAAGATTGACCCTGTGATGCTTTTTCATCAGTCAACAACATGACGAACAGTGTCTCTAACAAAACTGAATATTTATATATAAGTACATTTTATATATTTTATATTATTACTATGTACATAACTATGCCTCACCTTATTTTCCCAGCTACAGATGAAAATGTATTGGAATTACCTGAAAAACATAAGAGTTGTGAATATTAGGAAGTCTAAAAAACAACATTATTATTAATACATCTAAAACATTTTAATATTGCCATTGAAGGGATAGGACAAATTTTAATGTCAATACTTTTGCCCATGTGTGTGCATCTAGTAACTTTCATTTCTTATCCTTTACAAGAAAAAAACTTGAAATATATTATCCTTGAAAAACACATTCTAAACATACTCCTTATTTCAGCAACAATGTAGTAGCTCATTTTCATTTAAACCCATAAATAATTTAAACCCATAATTAGAAACACACACATAATTAGCAACACACAGTTTCACTTATTTCAGAGGATTGCATGTTTTAGATTATTATAAAAGATTTAACAATGTACAAAGAAATGTAGTTAATGTGTAAAATTCTAATATAGGAGTCTTACCACTGAGGAAGAAGGTGTCTGGCCTAGGGGGAGCCAAGGGCCCCATCTCCTTATATCAGGTGGAAGGTGCCAACCAAGCAAAAGTTAATTATGGTCCACTCTGGAGAAGGACATGAATTGCAGAAGACATCTCTTAAAATATGTATTCAACAAGCGTCAACAACTTCCACTATTACGTGATAATCTTTGTCTCTAAATTTAATTTACTTAAAAATGTTACTACAGATGTCTGAGACATTTTGAAAGGTTTGTCATCAAAGGTGTCTAGTTTTATCACTGCTATAAATTAATAGAGTCAATTTTGCCATATTACATTACATTTATGAGGTCACAAGATATTTAGGAGAATAATCCTCCCCAACAACTTAACTTGACATATTGACTTGTCTGAAAATATTTCCGATTTGATTAATTTGATTCACCAACCTATACAACCAATACACCACTTAACAGCTGAGTTGGCATCAATAAAACCTATATACAGTTAATAGTGAGTTAACTCAACATAAGTTATTATTTTTTTAAACTGAAGGAGGCTACCATCAACGTTCCCATTGCTTTGGATTATTCTAAGTATGTAGCTGAGGATGTTTTTTCAAATTCCCAACATCAAAGCCCTTTACTTGTGGAAAAGCCTTGTTCATTAAGAAACATAGACAACATTGAGGATTTTAGCTGTGGCTTTAATCAGTAGATGTTTTACACAGTCTGTGACATCATTGTTTTGCTGCTTGCTGTTTGATTTAACATGTTTTGATTTTATGCTTTTAATCAACTGTTTAAATTTTTTTATGAATAATACAAATACTATTGTATGTCATATGATTTACTATCAATGATATTTTCTGTTTTTCAACATCTAGAGTAAAATATTTTAACTGTGTATTTTAAATCTTAAAGAGTCAATATATCTGCCAACATTTCACTATGTAGCCTAATACCTACACTTCAGTATCATTATTAGTATTAATCCATATTTATAAATTTAGAAGAGAAATCACATATTTTGGTGTATTATTTTGCATGCTACTGAAACAGTAGGTCGTAACAATGTGCTTTTCGTAGTTTGAGTTTGATTTATAACCCAGTGGAACACTAATAAAATACACAGTTCAAAGCTAAAATAAACCCTTAGGCTTTTAACAGCTTAAAAACTATTAATCAAATGAGTAATTTTAATTATACATACTTTAGATATTTTGGCAGGGCTTTTGTTGATGTAATAAATGTTAGAGGGAATAAACACAGTCTGTGCTTGCAAATAATTTCTTTACAGAAATATGTAATGACTGCGACATCCAAGCACATTAGCCCCTCTCAGGTTTTGTAACATCATTTAATTCATTAAATCTAAATATAGATTTGAAGTGACATGCTGTGGCATGGATCCACGAAGCAACCAAGTTGAGCTTAATATACATTTGATCTAAACATTTCAGATCATATATCTTGCCATGAATGTCTTGGGCACTAAAAAGGTCACAATAATGTGCTGGCCCCTATCAAATATCTCTGTGGTCTACAGGATTGGTTCTGAGGTCTTTCCTTTTCAGCTTTCAGAGAGTGAATAGAAGTCTAAATGGAATGTAAATGTCATGACCAATAATTTAAACAATTGTATAATATTTCCGATTTTGTGTTTGACAAAATGTATTAATTTTGATACATGTACAGCATGCTTTCATGTGTGATTATATTTATGAAGATGTGTTATCACTAATTATATATTTATATTTGTAAATCTATTTTTGTTTTTGTTTCCCATGTAGGAAGTAAAACATGGTTCAAGGGGCTAGTACGAAAATGTATGCTTTTACAAATCTGAATATCATATACAGTAGCTGAATAAAATGTAAACTTTTTGGAATTACCTGGATTTCTTTTTTGTGATATTCCCCCATTTTTTCTCCCCTCCCAATTCTTTCTAAATCTGCTAGGTCGGCAGCTCCGCAACTCCTTGGACAGATCTGTGTGATGGCGAGGGGCACATACATCCCAGCTAGCACAGAGATGGCGGGACACATGCGAACCAGTAGTGGCAGAGTTGGTGGTCCGCCCGGCAGTTATCTCATCGTTTACCAGGCAGTCCACCAGCAGGTGAGCAACGTTTAGACCTTGAAAAATTGTGTAAAATAAAAAAAGACTAACTTTTTTCATTAATATATATTTTGTAACTGAATTCAATTTTCAATTTCAAAATAAACTTAAATGTGTTTGTAGTGTATTTGAATGTTGTTGTAACCAATTTTCAAAATAGTTTAAAATATTTTTCATTAGAGATAAAAATCTAGAACGTAAGCCTTGCCTAGGATATAGCCTATATGCAGCTGATGGACTAACTGAAACAACAGTATGAGTGTGTAGAATTCCCAGAGGATCTTTGTCTAAAACTCTGCTCACCCGCCGGTGGACCACTCAGGCTCCAACACTGCCACCGGCAGACCGCACGTTAAACGATGAGCAGAAAGCTAGCGTATCATCAGCTGTAACCGCCGGCGGCCCGTCAGCTCTGTGCTAGCTCGGATGGTTCATCCAACCACATGTCACCCATCCAAAGATTGTTTTTGCACCGTGAATCCAACACGGAAGACTTTTAGTTGGCTCATGCATGATGGGATGATTACATTCACCAACTAAACTTCTGTGATTGAACCCACAGGTGCCCGATCTGGGAACAAAGAGTTGCTAGAGTGCGACGTGGCAGGATAGATAATCTGAGTTATCTAATCGAAACCTGGGCAGCGCAACACCAATTTGCTCAAATCACTGACTATCATGAGGTAGACTGTCATGCAATGCAGCAACATAGCCTACTATGCCACGTGGAAACCTTGAATTACCTGATTTTTTGCAATAATTAGTCATACAATTTATTATGATATTCATATAGGTCACAGCAATGGATTAATAACACACAAATCATTTTTGTTGTCTATATTGAATACACAAACTAATGTCACTGGGAGGATTAAACATGTAGTAGGGGAGAATGGGGGCAAAAGTGATAGGGCCATTGTAACACACTCACTTCCTACAATCAACAACAAGTTACTGTGATGACACTTATTCTGCATATGAGCAGGATTAATACATCTCAGCAGATATTTTTTCAACAAAAAATGTATTTTAATGTATGAAAGTATCTTTTTGGATCTACAGTATTTTTCCTCTGTGGTCTAAAGTTTAGATGACTGTGAATTTAAATTTAAATTAATTTTATCTCCAGGTTATTGGTTAGAAATGAACAAGAACAACCTATGCTTATATAGGTGTTGCTAGCTAGTATACAATATGTTATCATGGTTGCAAGATTTGGGGTAATTTTAACACTGTATTAGGGTTAGGGTTAGCATGCAAACCAAATGGCCCAATGTAAGCAACTTGTTTGTCTTTGCTGCCAGACGTTTGTTAAAAAACATACTTATTTCATCAAATTTAAATTCAAATTACATTTAAATTAACTTCTTCTTTTGAATCATATGATGCCTGATATCTAAAAGAATTGCAACGATATACAAAATAAAATCATAACAGTATTGTAGTAATCATAACAGGGGCAATTGTAGTACTCTGACTTCTTGCGTTAAATGTAGTTTTATTGTAGTGTCCCTATTAGTAAAAATATATAAATTGCATTATTACTAGAGTGTACAATTTCTGGGAAACTGTCTGGAGTTGATGGAGTAGGCAGAGTAACTGGGTGGAGTGTGCCAAGTGGGTGGAGTAACTGTGTGGTGTGGGTGGAGTGGGTGGAGTAACTGGCTGAAGTTGTTATAGTGAGTGGAGTATGTGTGATTGGGGTTTTTGATGTGATTGGAGTTGGGTAGTAATTGGGTGGAATGTGCAGAGTGGATGGAGTAACTGTGTGGTGTGGATGGAGTGGGTGGAGTAACTGGGTGGAATAACTGGGTGGAGTGGGTGTAGTAACTAGGTGGTTGTATAACCCCTACTCTTAAATGTACATTTTAGTATTTAGAAGACACTCTAAAGAGCCAATTACAGTAACATCAGGGACATCAAAAGGTAAAATACCTTGCCCAAGGACTCAATGAGATTTGGCACATCTGGGAATCGAGCCAGCAACTGACAACCTTCTCACTACTAGTCTGACATTTTACAGAGTGATCATCACAGAGGCACTCAATCGCCTACATCAGGCAATGACCAGCACGCCTACCCTCCTCCCATTAGCCAGCACGCCTACC
>JACXGM010006935.1:0-31704 GCA_016801145.1 Umbra pygmaea | reverse complement strand
GAACGATACAGGGAGAAGAACGTTGGGAAGGGATAGAGGTTGAGGAGAAGATACAGAGGGATTACATGGAGAAGCAAGGAAGAGAAGGCCCAGAGGGAGTGAGGAGGAAAAGGATGCAAAGAAGGTGTGAGAAGTAAGAGGTACGGGGGCGATGGGAGGAAGAGGAGGTACAGGGGGCAGCAGGAGGAAGAGGAGGTACAGAGGGGGATGAGGAGAAAGAAGAGGGTTGAAGGGACAATGAACAAAGGATATAATACAGACAAAAAAACAGGAGAAACATTTGGGTTTGGATGAGAGAAGGGGTGGATGTTGAGAGGAGAGGGGTGAGGAAAGTATCCATGAGGACGACGAGAAAAGAGGAGGTGAGGGTAGTGAGAGGAAAAACCAGTATTAGAGCTACAGGCACATTTGCAGTGAGTGCAGAAACACACACACATACATACTCAGAAACACAGGCATATACACGAAACAGACACAAAGCATTATTAGATATGAATTTATGGGGACAGGTAAAGGAGGGGTGGGGCAAAACTGAAATGGGCATGATGGTCAATTTTCAGCCCTGGTTGTTTATCTGATGCCCCAACCTCTGCTCAGCCTTCCCCACACTATGAAAGTGGTTAGTGATTTACATAGACAAACACGGACGCACGCAAGCACACGCAAAGAACATTAGTGTGAACAAACCAAAAAGTCTGTATTTTGCTCGCTGGCACAATTCTGGGACAAGACTAATAACTAAACAATTCAGTTCAGCCTAGATTAGAAAAAGGCTACGTCTGTGACAGAATCAACGTACTATAGTAGCAGGTCTCATTTTCTAGTTGTTGTGTTTTCATTCACTGGTCTAGTGAATTCCCGACTATGCCAATGAGCTAGTATGGTTTCAACATGTTTAAGAAGTGTGACACTGGCTTTAACCTTGACACGGGAAACCAACGTCACATATTATTAATTGAATTCTAATTTGGTGTAAAATCAGTGCTGTTATTGCTAGGGTGAAAAGCAAGTGGTGATTAGAGTTTCACTTTACCAAAACATCGTTACTGTACAGGCTAGAACCGAATACGTGTCTTTCTGATTAGTTTTTATTATTATTATGTAATTACACCTATATTACAGCTAATACTACCTAGTAATAAAAAAATTAACACTAATATCATCTGAGTCTTCTAATAGCCAAGCTGTAAACTAACTACAGTACCTCTCTACAGCTATTTAACAAGCATCAGACATTTACTAATGTTGATGTCAACTTCCTTCTAACTACGCAGCATTATAAACACGAATACGCAACAAGAAATATACGTATAATCCAATTGAACGTGTGGGGACATTGTATTTTGTTATTACTAGGTACGGTATACATTTCTAATGGTGACTATAGGTATTTAATACGCTTTGACGAGGCGTTCCAAGCGCGTTGGTTATCTATGACAGACTGGGCCGAGTGGCGCAGCGTCACCGCAGTGAAACGTTACAACGGAATTCTAGTCTTTCTTCATCGGACGACTTTAAGTAATCTTTCTATTATTTTACATGCTATTGTTCCAATCTGGCTACTAAGAAAATTGCAATGCCCAGTGATTTTTTACTAATAGCGACTACCTACTCGATCTCTGTACCCGGATTCACAAATAAAAAAATATCGATCTTTCAGGCCCTCCCTCTATTTCCAGTTCCCCCCCTCCTTTTCCTCCACCACTCCTGACCGTCAGTCCAGGTGGATTGGATCCCCGATCGGTCTGGTATTAAAGATTCTACCGGGCTTTCTGTTCCAACAGCAACCCATAAAACAGGGTGAAGCTCGACAAATCTTACCATTAATTCCAACGTTTTGTCCTCCATCTCCGGCTCCATGTTGTTGTTACCCCCGAAACTCGGCTATGAAAATCGAAACCCAACCCTGCGTCGGCGGCCTGCAAATGCAGAGACGTCATTCCCTTCGCTCAGCCACTGCTTGGCAGGGCTGCGTTTGGTGGGGGCATCGATGGGGGCGGGGCACCCTGTTACGTGTACCGACTCTCTGATTGGCCGAGCTCTGCTCAAGAGGCGTGTCTTAACGGGCTTGCCCCATATTGATTGGCCAGTGGTGCAACCAATACATTCACCGGTGCCTCTTCAAGAAGAAATGCACACGGTTGAAGATGTTGCCATCCTCAGAAAAATATGAAAGCTACGCATATCAGTCATTACTACACTAAATATCCTCTTTAAGGCTCATTATGATGTAGACATATGAAAGCAGGCAAAAACATAATCCCACAGTACTTGTAGTATATGAAAATAAAAATTTAGACATGAGTAATTAAAAAATAAATTTAAAGATAGTGCATACTGAATGACACCTCTTCAAACAGGGATGTATACACCAAGAGGACCGATGTGGCCAAAAGTGTTCTTATATTTGTTATAGCTCTAACTGCAAAGTTTGTCTGAGTAAAATGTACAAAGGCTCCACTGTGTGGCTGTCCTACCTCAAAATGAATCCAACTGGTAACGAATAAATGTATCTTGAAGGTGCTCATTAAATAGAGTATTATTTTTCCACACCAAATAAAATACATCCATATTAAAACAAACTGTGGCAACATGATTCCTGCAGCAAAACCAATTCAAACACATAATACATCCATACTCAAGGGTGCTTTCATTGAGAGCCCTTTTGTTAGGGACAAACAGGATCCACAGGATTGACACCAGAGCCGGTACAGAGGTAGCAATGGTTTTCAGCAGTTCAAATTTAATACATTTCCCCCATTCTCTACAGAAACCCAGGTAAAAAAAAATCCCTCACTCTCATAAAATACAACAGCAGCAGATACCAATAAAAAAATTAAATCCAAAAAATAAATAAAAAAAGGGGGATTGAAGGGCAAGGACTGGATGGAGGAAGATATTTCAGAATGAGTCCGAAGTCTTCATCACTTGGGAAGGGATTCAAGGGGGAGAGCAGCGAGCGAGGATTGCTGGGAACTTGCTTCTGTGTTCGTTCAAAATGGAGGGGAGAAAAATAAACAAAAATGAATCGAGTCAAGTCCAATCCAATCAGGGGAACCAGCACTCTAAGGCAGGGATTCATTTAGGAAGGTTCTCCCTCTGGCCTGAAAGAAAATGTTACTCCTCATCCGCAACGCGAGCATTAGTGGAATAATGTGTATATTTACGCATGTGTTTAATTAATTCTGGTCGGTTTGTCGTCTTTCCCCTCTCACTTGCTGCAAAACAGAGGTGAAATTTTCCTTTCCTTGTTTCTTCATTTCTTTAGCTTTTTTCCCTTTCTCCCCAGTTCAGTCCCAGACTACCTAGTAGTCATCCAAATCGAAAAACTCGTCCCCCTCAGCCTGGTAATCGATGGCCTGGAAATCCACCCTGTATCGCAAAACACCTGAGAAAGAGAGAAAGAAATTGAGAACATCTAGATATACTACTGCTGTATTTCACAGCCATTTCTAATAGCAGGCTGATGAATATGAACTTATGCTCGCATGCAAACTGTCTCCACAAACTGACCTCCACATTGCGTCTTACCATGAAGTAATCCGTACTCATGGTGTATTATACCACATTTTTATAGAGCAGGTCTTGAGACCTGACATGATAATGAATTGTGGCTGGTGTAGACTCACCCCCAATGCCACCAAAGCCCTTGACAAACTGAGATCCCTCCTGACTCTTGTCAGTGACAATTTCCAGCGTGGCTCCAAACTTCTTGTAGTTGTTGGCGAACCATTCCAGCAGAGGCATGCTTTCAACTAGCTCGTGGTCCTGCCCCGTCTACAAAGTCAAACACAAACACACAGCCCCGACAGATGATATTCAATTCAACGAAACCGGTGGCTTCAGGAACAGGAAGAACGCCAACTTGTTTACTCGCTTACCTCCTTGTCTGTGAAGTGGGACTTGTCCTTCTCCTGTTCCGGTGTTAAATACAGAGTCTTCTCATCTGAAACACATGGGCCAACAAAGACGCTTAATGACAAAAAAGGAATTGTAAACATTTCTGCAAAGAAACCGATTGCCTTGCAAAATGTTAACAGAAGCAACAGAAACCAGAATTTGTCCAATACCAACTCATTTTAGTTACAAAACCAAAAACCTTTGGATTCGACTGACTGAGTAAACCCGCAGGTGTGCTACGTTTGTGTACTTAGCAGTCTTTGCTCAGGTGTTCATGGTACCAGAGGATATAGTGCACATAAAGAGTGTGTGTACCTCTTCTGGCTCCGTTTGAAGGAGGCTATATTCATGTTGAGTGAACTGCTACACACATAGGAAACCCCCACAGGGTAATCTGTCAGTGTTAATCATGCTGTTAGTATGTTGATTATTTATCCCATGCCACACACACCTAGTTTGAGATAAACACAGACAGACAGAGAGAGAGACAGAGAGAGAGACAGAGAGAGAGACAGAGAGAGAGACAGAGAGAGAGACAGAGAGAGAGACAGAGAGAGAGACAGACTCCTGGCTGGACCCATCTGGCTCCTTTAAAAGCATGGAACTAGCCAAGCCTCCCTATTTGCTCATTGAAAAGTACTTTTACAGTAGGAGATTCAGAAGTTCCAACTCCGCACTAGTGTTATTATTCTGGGATTTCATGCCTGATTTCCTGCCTTTACAAATGCCAAGTCTTAACCATATCTGATGCTTCTCTTGCTATAAAACCCTTTGGAAATATTAGAAGCAAAACATTGAATTTCGGTTTCAATTTGATTTTCTACACAAAGGGTTCCAAATCCATTACAAAGATGGCCCAGTTGTTGTCTCTCTCGTTTCACAACGAGCTGTAAAATCTCTGAAGCTGGTCAACTCCACATCTCATGCTGAGACAACTAATGGACAGATTTCATTTGTATGTTAGTTTCAAAAACATCTAGCCTACCGGTACACACATTCCATTTAGTCAGGCAATGCTCGTTTTATTTAAAAAACAATTTGGCATAATGCTTTGTTTACATGCACTATCCTCCTTTGGACTATGAAAACAATAAAATAAAAAAGTCATCAATGTGCATCCTACCATCCTTAAATAATTGAGGATTTTTTTTCACTTAAAGATTTTTGAATAGGGCATGCCAATGTCTGTAGAAATCCTGTATACCGGCAGGCTACTTGATCAGTCCCCCAATAGAAAATGTATCTCCACCTGCTGTTGGAATTACACACGCATCATTCGCGTCACCATCAGATCTGGACCCGGGCCAGTAGCTTTCAGTCGCCGCTGGCCCGGGACACCACTGTCGCGGTAACAATATGATGCTGTTAATGTACCTGAGTATCGAGCCCTACGTGTATGTATACCATTCTCTGTTTCGATGCTCTCAGTCCCATGCAGGCGCAGGATGTAGCGCATTGTGTCTAGGTTCTCATAGACGATGAGGATCTCCACAGCTCCCATCTCCAGGGCTTTGAGAGTGTCCTCCACCCCGAAACAGTACTTCCCTGTGTCCTGACTGATCTCATCGAAGTACCTTCCTGCATATGAAAAGAGAGAAGAACATATAGGTACAGATGTGAATTATTGGGGGACCGGGCAAAAGCCATCAGCATAAAAGTAATCAATATTAACATTCACAAGGACACCATATTCACTACCCTTAACAAAAATTACTAACAATCTATAAACCACACACACTCACTGGGATAACCCAAAATCTAACCTCAACATGTGTCACAAACACACACCTATCAGCTTCTTTTCCTGAATGAACTTGACGTTGGAGAGGACCTCAGCCGACAACTCGATGGCCTGGTTGAAGCCGTTCTCCCCGCCGTACGAGATGTCCACCAGCTTCAGAATCTTGGCCTGTAACCTCTGAAACGACACCCAGGTGCACCAGGGGTTAGCGTGCCGCACAAACCAGTCAGAATCATAGACACCCGATCTCTGACTGGAATTCAAAACGAAAAGCATCTCACCGAAGCTCATCTGATGTAAACACATACTTACAGGGTCAAACATATCCGACTGGCTGAGTTCCGTCTTGAAGTCTGCAGATCCTGCTAGGACCATTCCGGCCACGTTGACCTTGTCGTTGGACACGTAGAGCTGGACGGCGGTCTCGGCCACCTTCCTCACATAGTTGTGTCTCTTCTCCATCCTCAGGCGGGCGAAACGCAGCGCCGACTGACCTCCTCGGCCTGACGCACAGACAGGAAAGGCAAGTGGTTAGAGATGACATCGCTTTGTTCTTGTTGTGACGCGTGACATCTAGTGAGCGTTGAGCTGAGCGTACCGTGTTTCTTGGGCAGGTCCACGGTGAACTTATGCAGCACCTCTCTGGTGTTCCCCTGGAGCGTGCCAAACAAAGCCCCGCTACCGTCTATCACTATGAAGCCAAACTTACTGTCATCAGACAACAGGGCTGTCAGTGCCTGGAGACAGAGAGGGGCTGTTGAACTAACCGCTACAGACAACAAACAGGAAAAACTGCAGAACTTCGGGTGCAGGGAGTGCATACCTCAGTGTGAAATTTGTTGTCACAGAGGTACAGCGACGTGTTGATGGGTTTAAAAGGCTCAAAGTCTATGTTGACCTTTTTCTCCTTACCCTCATCGGTCACGATAGTGCCGCAGTACACCACCAGACCATTAGGGGGCACTGCAGGAGAGAGACAGGGCTTCTAAGTCAACACAGGCAAGACCCAGTGACTCAAGAAATATACATAACAAACAAAGGAAAGACAGGCCAACATCCTTGTTGTAACCTTGGAGTCTGACATGAGGTCGAGCCCCCTAGCCCCTGAGTGCGTACACAAACACCCCTCACCTTTGTTGTATAGCTTTAATCTCTGCTGTACAGAAGTTATGGCCCCCAGTACAGAGAGCCTGTTGACTCTGCTCTTGATGTTCGAGGCTGTGCCAAACTCATCAGCCAACATCTTGGCCACTCTTGAGATCTGGTCCTTCGGAGGAATAATCAGCGAAATCATACTGGTGCCATTGCTAAATAGTAGAAAGAAAGGTAAACTGTAAACTGATTTGTCGATTGTGTGTTGTTTTCTTTCATCTAAAAAAAACTATGTAAATTGTTTATTTTGTCTCTTAATATAGGATCACTACTG
Organism: Umbra pygmaea; assembly: GCA_016801145.1. Classification (NCBI taxonomy): domain Eukaryota; kingdom Metazoa; phylum Chordata; class Actinopteri; order Esociformes; family Umbridae; genus Umbra; species Umbra pygmaea. The sequence continues at coordinate 24,637 of JACXGM010006935.1, read as the reverse complement.
CTGGCTAAACATGTTTGCTTTGGCAATAGTGGCAACCATCCATTCATGCCAATTAAAGACTCATGAATTGAATTGCAAATGACGTAGATCAAGGTTCGACATACTGGAGTAGAAGAATAGGAATTGGACAAAATAGTTGTGAAAATGCTGTTTTCCAAAGCATAAGCTTTTTGCCAAACATCACGATATCTTGGCATCTGAAAAAAATGCAGCCTGGGTTCAACTTTAACTAAGAACTCTCCCAGTTCAGTTTAATTTCCAGTCTAATACCCACATATTTGTAACTGTCAACAGTACCAATCGCTTTAGCAACAAACACATTGACTGTTTCTGTGTAAATAATGCTGTCTTCGTCACACCTCAATCTCTCCAACAAATGACTGGAAGATTGAACAAAATTGTAAACCATTCTTCCACACGTAATACATTCTAAATTTACTTGACACTCATCTACCTTTGTGTAACACAGGTCAACGATGACAGTCGGACACCACTGTCACGTATCTCGGTCTATGAACTACTGTACATCTAAATCAGTATGGAGCTAATTGCACATTCTACCCAAAGTGATTGGAACATGGAGATGACAGCGTGCATTGACATCCAGCCAAGTAATGTACCTACCAACTGCGGAGTCTACCACACTCCACAGCTTATGGAAACACACCAGGATCACTCCACCAACCAGTGTTTTTTAGTAAAGATCCCAAAACCACGGAGCAGGTACATCCAGAAAGCAAACATTTAGATTGCTAGTCATAAGGCAGTTAACCCAGACATCAAAACAAAACCGCTAAAAACTCTAATAACAGTGTTGGGAATTAACATTATTTAACTGCCCTGTTGTCTGACAGCAAGGTAACCGACATGCATAACTAAAACCTAGTGTTACCACTCCCAAATTTGGCCTTACTCATCCAGCTGTTAGCTATACCCAAGACGTGGGCACATGTACTGTAACGATGAGACAGAAGCATCCACACACCAGTAGTCAACCACTTACCCACGGGCAGCTTCCAAACTTTTAATCAGCTTCTTGATTTTCCATATCTCCACGTTCCTGTCCGCAGCGTTGGGATCGTCCGCCATCTTTCCTGCTGCTGTAATCGCTTCAGCACCTGAAAGAGAACATCAGCTAGCTAACTATCGTCGCATCGGTGGTGTAGACAAACACCAAGATTAAAGTTAGTTTACAAGAGGCTAAGTACATATTTAGGTTAACAAGGGGACAGTTGTGTACCTCTCTGAGCTGGAAGCCCGTTGCCGAGAGGGACCTGACCAGTGGGGAACCGACCGGCAGGAAAAAGACTGTATCCCCGCTGCTGTGTCACTAAAGTGCGCGGAAAAACCAGGCCTAAGCACTCTTCACAGCTGGGCCCTAGTGTCCACCCTATTCAACATCCACCGTCAACTACAGAACTAGCGTTACAACATAACCCTATCTCATATAGTTTAACTGAGAAAATTACAACATTAAACAAACTTACAACTATCAACTCGTTTCATTTCGAACAGTCGATAATAACGTACCTGGTTCGGTCAACGCCGCTCCGGTCTCTGCGCTACGGATGCTGCGCTTGCGGAATCGGACACTGAAATGCCGGTGCCTCTCCTGCCGGTTCCTCTTTTCCAAAGGCGTCGCGTGGTGCGACCACAGGGGTACTGTGTGGATCACGTGTGGGAGGTGATCTCGGGTATTCTAACTTCCTGGAAACCAGAGCCGGGAAACCGCTTAGAAACGATAGGAAACATCGTTGGTTGGTCAAAGTCCATGTTACTCATGGAAATCTGAAAGGTGATTGGAGTGAAAAAAGTAATATAGGAAAATGGGTGGGGATATCTGAAAATAATGCTCTCTATATTTTGGATTTGTCGTTTAAAAATCAGTTATCAGCAGTATGGTTTGAATTATAAATTATTATTCACTCATGGCTATGGTACATGTATGCAATAATACACAAGGAGTATGGTATATGGCAATATTGAAGAGATTTTAAAAACAAAATCCAGGACGCATAGCGGTTTGCCTGGACAAAAGCGCATGCCTGTGGCAACTCTCCGTAATGGCAAAACCAAAACCTTCCAGTCAAGGCCAGTGTTGTACCACTAGATGACAGCATTGATTCACTAGAGATACAACTGTAGCCCTCTGCACTACTCAGTCTGTGTGCCTTGTGTACTTTTTGCATTTGACTATTACTCTCAGGTTCCTGTTTGACAATGCTAAAAGTAAAGATGGTAATAAAATCTATACGTCTGGGAACATAATATTTTTTTACTCATTAAAATTATGTAAATTACTAAATTATGTCATGCTACAGTACAAAATCTGTTAGTTCAGAACATAATATTGTAATGATTATTCTTATACCATACACACACACCCCTCTGTCCTCCATGCACACACTCTCAGGTTCCATTTCAATTTCCGCTCTGCACTGATAGCCATATTAGAGAAAGTAAATGACACAGCAGCCAGCCTCCAGAATGGCTCCAGTACAATATAAACACCGATTCATCACGTTCCCTCTGCCATCAGAGCTATAATCTGTCGCCCGGAAACGCATCCGGCCTCGTGCTCCGTGTTCATGTAAAAAGTTATATTTTTACCCAAAGTCAACAGGTTCTTTATCACTCCAGATCAGAGGGATATCATTATGCCTCAAGTCAGGCAGAAATATGGAGAGAACGTAATTACACCTGCAAATCAGTCATTGCTTACACTTCTGGTTGTGTGTACAGTAGTTTTTCAGTGTCCAGTAGAAACTGTCTTCTACAGCATCACCTGCAATTGTGTCTTTAAAGCTTCAGGTAAAGGCTGTATGAAAGGAAGGTTGGTTGACCACGCATCAATGGCGTCTGTTTGTGTCGTGGTGACTAGTCATAGAGGAGCAGGTGTAGTTGTGCGCCTGTGTGTGGGATGGTTATGGCGAGAGATGCCATCAGGTTCGCTCTGCTCCACTTTCCATCTGTGGCCATCTGGTTGATGGGTACTGACAGAGGGATGGAGCGAGTTTAGATGGAGGGATAGGGACGATGGGACGACAGAGAGAAAGAAGGATATTGAGGTTACACATTCCATAGAAAAGGGGGGGCTGTCTCTTTTGGTAGCCTCATATTCAGAACTGTATTGTCCATTCCGCTTCACTCCCAACTAAAAATGTAAGAGTGGGCGTGGCAAGCCATTAAAGAGGTGGAACCAGGCAACTCTTCATGTCGAGTGGGATACAGAAATACACACACACCAGCCGTGGTCGCTGGATCTTAATTGGGGACATGGGCTTGCATTACGTTCGGGACCAGAGTTAATGGCACGGTTTGTATCGCATGAAACCCATTTTGTGATACCGTTCCGTTTCCCCCAGTCCGGACGGTAATGCGAGCCCGGCGTCCCCAATCAAGATCCATTCACTCCGGTCCCGAACGTAATGTGAGCCCGGCGTTCCCAATTAAGATCAACCGACCGCGGCTGACACACACACACAGACACACACACACACAGAATCACACACACTGCTGTATTTCACCCCGGACCTGCTCTCTGTTTCTCTTGTCACATTCAGTTTGGTCCCGGCCAGTAGACTGAGAGAGACAACACTGGAGCAGACAAAGATGGCCCTGGCAGTGACAGAGCCTGACCTCCTGTTGACCTCGACCATTAGCAGGACAAACAGAAAAACAGACCTTGGATCAGTGCTTTCAGAGAACTATTGATGGCTCTGACTCAGAATTTCCCACTGAATGATAGAAGTCACTGAGTTCACAACCGTAAATCCGTGATAATTAAATGTGTATTATTTAACTACTTACCTAGTGCTTTAATAATAATAATAAACCGAACATTGAAAGAGCATTCTCAGATGCAATGTGCTGACAAAACAAATAAATTATAAAATGTATAATAATACACTTATAATATATTACTTCTGAAACAGAACATTCAAAGCAAATTGCGAAGCTAACTACAAATAATGGAATCACCACATGGAAAACAAATATTACTTTGAAGTAACTAAATCACAATTGCAAATGCAGCTGCTGAGATCAATTTGCGTTACATATCTGTCAGGTGTGAAAATGAACACTTTGATATTTGAGTTTTCAAAGCAACACGGGGGCAACTAACAGAGTAGAAACCAAATAGTTGGTGCCCAAATTGCCGGGTGCATCGGTTGTGAAAACCGCAACAGGATTCGCAGTGTCACGGGGAACAGTCTCAAAAATCATGACAGCATATGCTGACACAAATTGCAGTGGCTAAGAAGAACAGTGGTTGCAAGTTGAGTTGACTGACTCATGGGGGATAAAAGGACACTTACCAAGAAAGTCACTCAAGTGTAAATTGAACAGTACAGACAAAGGGCCTTGAGAGCTGTTCTGAATAGAAAAGTTTTTAGCTCCGCCTCCATTTCAAGGACCAAAAGTCTATAACCAAAGGGAGATGGATGCAGAGGACTGAATGGTATTTCAAAAATAACTCACTTTCATATTTATGTGACTCTTATTCTCTATTAGCTGATTGCATAGTGATTAGAGCACTGGGCCAGTAACTGAAAGTTCTTTGCTTAAAACCCCCAGGGTGAGTAGTCTGTCACTGTGCCCTTGAGCAAGCCAATTAACCCTAATTGCTCCTGCAAATCGATCTGGATAAGAGCATCTGCTAAATTAATAAAATGTAAATATTAAATACCCATTAACGCTTGGCTCGTTTATTTTCCCTCTGACAACGTTGTGTCCTGTTTTGGAGTGTTAAAATGCAGCTGTCAGAGTGCCAGGAAAAACCTTTGAACCCCTCAGAGGGAATTAAGAAGCAGCATTTTCCCCAAGCTAATCTGTGACTCACTGTCCCGGCCCTGCGCCATTCAAAGAGAGGATCATAATCGTCGGCACTTCAATAACTAGCATCCCTTCTGAAAAAGTATCTTCCTCTTAAGCTGATGTATGTGTGATTTCTGCCAGGGTCTGGTTAGTATCTTCTGGGCTGTTACTGCTGCTGTTTCTGCTTTTGTGTTGTTTTGGTGTTAAAGGAAGTGCCAAGATGAGTCTCCCAGAGCTGGGGATTTGCTGTGTGTTTTACCTCTAATCTCCGAGTCTACATTCCCATCACATCTCTGCCTTTCCTTCCTTATTTTCTCTCCTCGACATCCCCCTCAAAGAATAGACAGGAGATTTATGGATCTGCCCCCAAATATTAAGTGGATTAATCAGTAAAGGAGAACAGAAGCATCATAAATTTGAATGCGAGGCGGTGGCACGAGAGGAGGTCAGGGCTCGTCTCCTTGTCCACACTGTGTTGAACTATTAAGGGTTTATTAACACACTGGATTAAGACCAGTAACCTCAATTTAAAGGAGGAACATGCAGTCGATCTTAATCATGGATTTCATAGTGATCACCCTTGAAAGGAACTGGGAGAGAGAGAAACAAAGGCCGTCACTCTGCAGTGTGACGTGTGCAAAATGGAGGAAGATCTGGAGACAAAATGTCCATCCCATTTGATCAGTACCTTTGGGTGTGCTTAGTTGAACATTTTGACATTGAAACTGGTTGATGTGTCAAGGTGAAATTAAATATATATTAACATTTATCTCTCACCAACAAAGCATCACCCTGACACAATAGAAAGCCTGTTCTTTTATTCATTTTGAGTGAATGTTAGCAGTGAGGACCAAGCTGCTCTCCTAATTAATATGACAATCAGTAGGACAATTGTCAACATGCACAGTCAATCCACGCCTGGTGGTTGATGCTATCTCTGCAGCACATATCAATGATAACGCCTGCTGTCCTGTCCCTGAGGAAGAAGAAACATCACCATATGTTCCTCTCATCTTGACAGTATCCCTGGGGCTCCAGGAGTGTCTGTTCAGCTCGATACTGCAGAAGAAACAATAGGACACAAGTAGCATTCAGCCATTTCACACCATCTGCATCAACTCAAGCTAGGGTTCATAAGTATATGAACAGATTTCCTGGGAGAATATGTGGAGTACACATTTCTGGTTAAGACAGCTTGGTTTTAGCATGGCTCAAGTTGCTTTGCATGGCTCAAATGCTCGGATGTTAGGAAGTTCATTGAAAACATACAAGGACTAGATCCCTTTAGGCTATATGGTCAGTATTGGGTGTTTTTGCCAAATCAGTTTGGAAGGGTACCTAATGTGCAGTGTCTATCCATACAGTAGCTATAATCCATACCACTAGTCAATGATTACAGCCCCAAACCAGTCCTAAATCACTTTGACAAAGCCGGAGTCGTGACAGGCTGTGAGAGATAAAATGCGGTGAGAAAGAAGACAGAAAAGATGGAAAAAGATGGAGAGGCAGGGAGATGGAGTTAGAAATGGATTTTCTCAGCTGCATAAATCAAACAGAGTACAAAAAGGGCGTTATCAAATCAATAAATTTAACTTTGAATGATGGCACCGGGACACATCAATATAGTCCATCACCATTTGGATTAAATTCTTTGGAGTAATCTAGAATGCGATTGAATGATTTAATTGGTGTTTTATTACATACAGTAAAAAAGTTAATTGTCATTTTTCAAAACTCATAATACTAAACACACAACAGAAGGTCAAAAATACTTTCTTTCCAAAATGTGAATCAAATTTTATAAGTGCAATGCATTTTGCAATATATTCGTTATTCTTATAAAATGTGATTAACATTTTGAAAAGAAAGTATTCACTGTTTTAGGAATCAGCATTTCACTGGTTAGTTATGAAATCCTTTTATCTGATCATTTTGGTCTTAATTATGAACTTCCAAATTTTTCCTAACTCTGCCGAACCCAGAAAAGTACTTTTACTTTGTACTTTTTACAACTCTGCCATCTGGTGGGTCTATGTGTGTGTACTTTGATTCTGGACAATGACTTCAATCCCCAAAATTCAACTGTCTTGTTTCTGTTCACAATCCTCAGCTATCTGCAATCCATTAATTAACCTGTGTATATAGTTCTTGTGTATGTCCATTGTCATTGTTGGCAGTGCCGGCCCAAGCCTTTCGGGGGCCCTAAGCAGAATTTCATTTTGGGGCCCCCTTCCACCACGCGGAGTCACCTGTGCACTTAATTGGGGGCCCCCTGGTGGCCCCAAGCAGCCGCTTAGTTTGCTTATGCCTAAGGCCGGCCCTGATTGTTGGTTATTGTCACCTTTAAGGTGAAGCTCTGCCCGTGTTCGTACTAAGTGAATGTACTAAGTGAATGTAGTAAGTGAATGTACTATGTGAATGTACTTGAGTATTTGTCCTGATAAATGTACAGTGAGTAATATGCGCCTTGTAGGCATGAAGGGTTGTTATTTTGGGCTTTAATGTTCCCCTTGCTGCTAGATAGTCGATTATGGCTTAGTTTGTTTTGCTTCTTTATACGCGGTCTAAAATAAAAGTCACTACGTAAGTTCCTGTTTTCGCCTCTTGCATTCTCTTCACTACACTCCACCAACGTTACACTTCGGAAGAATGCCGATTCAATTCTCAATGGTGCCAAATGGTGCTTTTTCCTTGAGCAAGGCATTTTACCCTACATTGTTCCAGGGGGATGTTCCTGTATTCACTGTAAATCATTTTGGATAAGCATGTCTGCTAAATGGTTAAAGTGTAATGTAAAATGTAAGATGTGTCACATTTCAATGGTCAAATTTGAATGACATTTTGCTACCATGCTATGACAAGGCCATGGAGCTTGGTTATCAAGCAGCAAGAGGCACTTCATCTTACGTTATCATCATTACCTTCAGGCAATGCTCAGACCCTAAATGTCTAGCTGGGTCAGGTCCGTTCTGCTCCTATGGGAAGTCTGCTTCTAATCCAGGCAGTCTGAATTATCCTCTGGCACCTCAGTGGTGGAACTAGCTTCCACTGGAAGCTAAAACGCTATCGTCTCTACTCATTTTCATAAAACAACTGCCATTTTATCTTTTCAAATTTTACCTAAAATAGGTGCCTTTAAATTGTTTATTTGTATTGTTGTCTTTCCAGCACTGACCTTTGCTAATTCTTTGATTAAAATGTACTCACTAATAGAATATACTCAATCCTGTGTTTGTGTCTCCTTAAATTGTATTCACTTACTGTAAATCTCCTTGTATAAGAATGTATGCCACTGGAAATGGCTCACATGGTAGGTCATTGATATAAATGCTGTAGCAGGATGAATTTCATAGTTTCTGCTCAGATTCAACCCTCCAAACTACAGTATGATTCTCTACTTCCAACATATATGCCAACAATGTTGGTTTTTAATGGCGCTATTTGTAGAATTGGTGTAGAATTCTCAAAAGAACTACTTTCTCTTTCTGTGACCAGCTTCCAAATGCTACAGAACACGTATTTCAGGATATTTTAAATAAAAAATAATTGTTTAGATGGGACAATGATTTTATACACAATGCAGTGCAAATTTTGCCATAAAACACTGTATAGTTTAGGGAATTACATTACCAAATACTATACATCCTTGATATTTTAAAATACCAAGAAATACTGTTTTTACAGCGTTTTTAAGTTGGTCACTTGAAACAGATTAGTTCCACTCTTAACGCATGGATTCGACAAATAGCAACTTTAATATAATTAGCAATTATTTCAGTTAGTCTAATTTACCATGATGAACAAAGGCTTGTATTAGGCTGGAAAATGTGTGCCTGCTGTGACAAGGCTGCTAGAAGACCTACTAATGTTAAGCCTGTACATTTTCTAAAAGATTTATCAAGGGCATACACTGCAAAAGAAAATATCAAAAGTCTAATTTCATTAGAAAAATGTGTTGTTTTTTGTTTGCAGGTTAGACAATTTAAATCTTCTTAAAAGATTTCCTTGTAAAGATACATTTGTATTAAGAACACTTGTTTTTAGTAAATATCCCCTGAAAATCTATGTAATTTGTCTTGTTCCATTGGCAGATATCTCTAACCTTTTGAAAAGCAAATATCTCCTCAAATAGTTTTTGTCTTAGGTTTTAAAAATCATTTTCTGCAGTGTATGACATACTCTTTTTATAATGTACGGTTTATTTTTGTTATATCCTACCTACAGAAACAATCTTCCACAGCTCAGACCTTCACCTAGAGAGGAAATAAAACTAGTTTACTTTTGGAAGTTCTTGGACTTCTGCATAAATTGGTTTTTTAACTAAATCATAGCAATAGGCAAACAGTCTGCTTAAACTAATAACACACAAACAATTAATTAGTTTTCATGTCTTTATTGAACACACTGTGTAAACATTTACAGTGCAGGGTAAATAAATTATAAAAGAACCCTTGGATTTAATTTAAAATCTAAGTGGTTGACTCGTAGCAATCTCAACCAAAAATTTCCTTTAGTTGCGGATCGTCCTGCACAACGGTCAGGAGGAATTATGGACCATTCCTCTTTACAAAACTGTTTCCGATTATTCCGATTCCCAATTTTTCCTCACTAACGCTGTTATGTCAATAAGTCCGCAACCCCCCCTTGACCGATGCGAGATGATGAAGGGTGGTCACATGGTTAATAGGACCACAATTTCACACTGCTCATCCAACACGGAAGCCTTTAGTCAGTTCATGTAGGAATGACTAGGCTCACCACTATACCTCCGCGATTGAATTCACAAGGGCCCGATTTGCACATAGGGGGTAGCTGCAGAGCGACGTTACAAGGTAGAAAATCCGACTTACGGTATCCATCCCAAATACCGGGCAGCGCTATGCCAATTTGCGTTGCCTCGTGTTGGAGGTTAAGGCAAAGTGAAAGATGCCATAGTCAGGCTAGAACCACTGACTATAGTGACATAGTTTGTCCTGCAATGCAGCTCACAACACCACAATGACCCCTTTGTGAATTGCTCTCTTGAGGTCATGTGGTTCTCAAAACTCTCCTCGGGCCTCAGCAGACAGGCCATGTTTTTCTTTTAACCTTGAAATGACACCACTGATTCAAACAACCAAAGGCTTAATGTGTAGTTGACTAATTTAATCAGGTGTGCTGGTTTATGGTTAAAAGAAAAACATGGCATGTCTGGGGAGGAGAGGTTTGGGAACCCCTTTGTTATAGCATCTTAGTCGGGTTAACATATTTATGTGAAAATCCTGGTAATCAGATATTAATAAATCCCAAAAATGCATTATGGATTCATAAAACAAAATGTATACAAAGTCAAGAACGAAAAGTATAGATTTTTATTTTGCTTTGTAATAATTCTTTCAATGACATGACACACTATGTTGTGAGTCCCTATTGCCTGCCAAAGCATTAAAGTTTGTTTGTGTGCTCATGCAATAAACCATGACACAGAGAAAATACAGGACAGGACAGACTTAAATTTATTCAGACAAACATTGTGGAACTGTTACAATAAAATCAAGATATTTTCAGCCCATAACATCAACATTCCATTTATAACTCCAGAAGGGGAAAAATAAGACACTAAAAAACTCACTACACTACATTATGGAAAGAGCTACAGTAATCTAGCTACATTAAAGACAATGGATTTCCACACAGCAGTCTGTTAAATGCAACTGGACATAGCCACGGTGCCTTTACACAGCAATATATTACATCCCTTTAACATAGTCTTTTTTCTCTTTACAAAGTAAAAAATATATAGAATTAACAAAGAAGACTTTTGCAAATATGGCCATTTATGTGTGTGTTTATAGTAGCGAAGCTGTCACACTATATTTGTGTTGGTGTGTGTGTGCGTTGGTGTGTATATATACGTATATGTACGTACATATATGTGCTCTGAGGAAAGTTGAGTAACTGTCCAGTACAGTTTGGAAATGAGAAGGGACTAGGGATAGCAAGTTATTGCGCTTTTGTAGACGACTTGGGCAAAACAAAGGGAGGGATACTCAATAAGCAGGGCCAGGCAAGATAGGTGCAAAGGTGACACCAGGACACTTATGACATCAGGGATGGGCAATGGTCAAGTCCAGGTTGATCCCGGAATCAGAAGAAGAGGCTTTACGCTGCTATAAACAAGAGATGGTTTAATACACCAAGTGGGATTTTACAATGTGTGTGTGTTGTTTCAGTGGAAGGTTTATTGTCTGTCAGGTAGACACTGAACTGTTAAATTTGAAAACGCAAAGGGTCAAAACACAAAAAGGCCATCATGCATGTTATTGACGTGATAAAAAAATAATCAATATTAGGTTCATAGATCACAGTAATGCAGCGATCAGCTGTGATCAGATAAATGATCTGAAAGTGATGGCATTTGAGGCATTATGCCATGGGTATCATAAAAACAAACATTTTACTGTTCTAATTATCGTGGTAACTAGTTTATAATAGCAATAAGGCACCACCTGGTTTGTGGTGTATGGCCAATAAACTACGGTTAAACGCTGTATGCAGGATCTGTGTTACGTAATGCTTAAGAACAGAATGTAACTGTGGTTTATTGCCCACAAACGAGTCACACTTGTGCCTCACTGCTTATATAAAACGTGTGTGTGAGCATGAAGGAAAGGGAAATAATTACAGAGGGTTGCGAAGAGAGAACGGAAGAAAGAAGCAATAAGAACTGAGAAGGGAGGACAGGGATTAGAGAGAGATTTATGGGAAACGGGATAAAAGCCCCAAACCCAAACGCATCACTTTTATCCTGAGTTCGCCTTCCTGTCTTCAAATGTGCCAGGCTCCGGTGGGAGGGATGCCAAATGGACTCTACGGGTGTCAAATGACCTCCCGTTACCCAAAAGCTCATATTCTGCCCAATCACGGTGTGCATTACTGGTCCTCATATAGTCCTTGGGTGGAAAGACATGGCAGCGATATGGTGGCCACCCAGGGGAGACATCTCTGCGAACCAAAACAGGGGAATTGAGATGAAACGGAGTACAGGGAAGCATGCCACAGCCGCAAAGCCCACTCACACATTCCCCTAGTGAGGAAAACAGGAGAGAGAGAATGAAGAGGGCAAACACGGGGAGAAAAAAGGGGAAAGTAAGCGGACGACAAAATGAAAGATGTGCGAGAGAGAGAGGGAGAGAGAGTGCAGGGTTGGGTCATGATATATTGCTTCCTAATTAGCTTGGTGTCTATCTGGAGCTCCACTTTTACTCCACAGAGAAAAAGGGAATCATGAATTGTGTCTAGTGACAGGTTGTCGGGGGGTGGAGCCCAGTGATGTTTGGTGTGAAGCAGTAGGCTGTTCTGCATGGGCCAATGTGTCAATCACTACGGGCCTTCACACTTTAATTAAAGATATGTTCAAGATCTCCTCCAAATGGCCAAAGAGCAGCAAAGCAACAGCCATGTATAATTAAGCTTTGAGGCCAGTGAAGCACTATCCTTACAAATACAGCAGTGACTACTGTTCCTGCGTGGCATAAGTTTGTGAAGCATGTTAGCTTGTAAGTTTCATTTCCAGTGTGACCAGAGTAAAATTGCAGGCACTATATCTTGCTTTGGATAAATGCCTAAATGTCAAATAATCATACATTCCCTGTTCAAAGTGGCATGTTTCTGACCAAGTGGTGAGTGAGATTTTCTGTACCTGTGTCATAACTGTAAGCCTCCCTTATGGTTTATCTCATCTAGGTTTGTGGGTTACATAAACTAAGCTAGCTGACGTCAGTTGTCTGCAACTGAAAATATATTTTAAAAAAATATCCCATTTAGTTTTTCCATCTCCCTGATGGTTGTTTAAATCAAACTCATTGGCAAGATGTTATTTTTAGCCATTGCTGCCTTTGTATATTTTTTTGTGAAATGTTAAAAGCATTTTTTTTGTGTCTGGATTAGCGGAAGATTCAACAATTTCAAAATAATTGCAGCAGCCTTTGTGTGACCAAACAGAGAACTCTTTCCTCGGAAAATACAGAAAGTGCTTGCTTTACCTAAACCAATAGTACAATACCGGTACTACCTGGGGAAAAAATAATTATTATTGGAACACGCTTTTTTGCACTTCAAGCTTAGGAAAGATGTTGCTATTTAGTCTGTGGACTATGTTTTTTAACCAAAGCTACATTGTAGGAGGCAGCAACTAAAGACTGCTCAGAATGAAAACAACAAAGGAAGAATAAAATGCAGCTTCAAGAAGAATATTGTCATGAAAAACAAGTCTTCTGGGATGGATGAAGTGATATCTGGCCACCTAAACTTGGCTTCAGCAGGGGCATAGTCGGGGAACATGCAAAAATGCAGATTCTAGGGCACCCTGGAATATTCAATAACAGCAAGAACAATATTTTGACCGAAGAGCACATAAAATATTCTGGAACCTTGGAACATGGTATTCTAGAACATGAGGTGAGTCCAGAAGCCAATCACAGGACAGGAGGAACTCATTAACAGAAAGGCCAGGGGACCAAACACACTGTTGAATTTTGCATTCCTGTTGTAAAGTTATTTACATGAAACATCTCTGACTTCAGATAGGCCGAACCTTAGAGACAGACGGACAGATGCAGAGAGACGAATGGGAAGGAGATAGAGGAACAGAGAGGAGGAGCATGAAAGAGCGAGGATATTTCCATCTGTGCCAGTAAACGTTTAATGGTTTTGGGACAGCTGAAGAGACTAGACAGTCTTTGTTTAAAGTGAATTGGGCTCCATAATCTGAAGAAAAGCAGAAGGGGGCCATCGATAAGGTTGAGTAGAAGAGGATTAACAGAAAGAAAGTTTCCAGGAAGTTATTAACAGGAAGTGTAGAGAAGAGGACAGGAAATTGATGCTGTGTGTCAAGGGGCATGACGAAGGGGACTTCAGAATGGCTTCAGGTGTGGACAGTGTTAACAGGGTTCCCTGGTCGCTTGATGGGAAAGCAGTGGAGCTACCAGACATAGCCAATCTCATCATCTTTGTCATCTTCCTCATCCTCGTCGTCTTCAATGGCCCCTCGGGGATGGATCCGTCCCCGCCTCTGCTTCTGCCGGCTCCTCCCACTTTGAGGTGGTTCCTCTTCCTGGTCGTCAAGGAGAATCACAGCCCCTCCGCTGCCGAAATCCCCTGAAGTCTCTTGGTCCTCCTCTAAACAGATTCAGACAGACAGGTTAACTTCATGAACAGACAGACGGCTTGAAGTAATAAACAGACAGACAGGGTAAACTTACAGACACAGACAGAGTCAGACAGAAAGCGAAAGATTGGACAGACAGAGACAGACCGACCTAAAGGCAAACAAACCAAAATATAAACCCATACAGAGACAGCCTTTTGATTGAGATGCGCTTTTCCTACAACACAATGCATGACTGTAAATAACCTAATCATTCTCTAGTGGGCTGTATGAGCAGAGCTCAACTTTATCCCAGCACACCATCTCATAGCTTGAAATGTTTCAAAGGAAAGCTATTAAAGCCCAAATACAGGAGCAGGGAATCCGAGGCGACTACCAGCGACATATAGCTATAGATAGATAACAATGCACAGGCTTCACCAGACTGTTCTTGGGTGTCTGACTTACTTGCCTGACTAAAAACACAGCTTTAATTAGAAAGACAGGATTTTCCAAATTAACATTCAGTTAGGCAATATTGTCTATGTAGATTAGTGTGTTTGTAAAAATGGTACTTTGCCAATAGAAAATCATCAAAACCTATTAAAATATATATTTTATGTTCCAGCTTTATTTACACATTCTGCCTAACAACATTCAAGTACTGTAATGTAAAAAGGCAACGGTTCGGAAACGTTAAAAAAAGAACTAGAATAAAAAGATTTGGAAAAGTGATCAGTCCCAAAGCCACCTTTTTGTTTAATTACCAGCATCAGTATGTTTGGATAGCTTTGTGCACCTAGATTGGGGAATATTTGTCCATTCTTCCTTGCAGAATTGTTAGAGTTTGGTCAAATTTAATGGTGAGTGGTGATTGACTGCTGTCTTCCAGTCCATCCACAGATTTTCAATTGGATTTAGGTCAGGCTCTGACTCGGTCACTCAAGGACATTCACCTTCCTATTCCTAAAGGAACACTCCAGAGCCCTAAACAGCTCAAAATCATTATGCCGATCATGGTTCCAGCACGAAAGGCACTAAAAACACCTTGGTGTGTTCTGTAAAAAAGTGAGCAAAAATTATTCCAGTGATGTCACTGCAACATAAAACTTTATTTTCTGAGTTTGGAATTGAGTCAATCTTGGAATCAATTCGATTTGAGAATTAAATGGGACAAATACATATCAGGAAGTAAAAAACGTCTCCCCTGAATTTAGCTGTAGTTTCGAAAACGTTGCAGTGACGTCACTGGATTAATTTCTGCTCACTTACATTGGCTGACTTGGGAAATACCAAACGTGCTGAAAAGGTGTTTTTAGTGCCTGTCATGTTAGAAACATGACCAGCACAATGGATTTGAGCCGTCTAGGGGTCTGGAGAGTTCCTTTAAGCCATTGCATAGGTTTTTTAACTGTGTGTTTTGGGTCAATTTCGTGCTGGAAAGTGAACCACCTGCCCATATTTTAGCAGGCAAGTTGACTGAGAACACTTTCTCATTTGCAGCAACGGCCTGGGGAGAAGGAGGTGGAGGGGAATGAATGAGATAATTGAGAGATCGGGATGATTACGATAGGTTGCCATGATGGTATGAGGGCCAGATTGGAAAATAGTACACGACACAAGGGTTAACACCCCTACTCTTATATTTAGTGCCATGGGATCTTTAGTGACCACAGAGTCAAGACACCCGTTTGACATCCGATCCGGAAGACGGCACTTTACGCAGGGCAGATGTCCCCATCACTACCCTGGGGCATTGGGAATGATCTTTAGACCAGAGGGAAGAGTGCCCCCAACTGGTGCTCCAACACCACTTCCAGCAGCACTGGTCTCCCATCCATAGACTAACCAGGCCCAACCCTGCTTAGCTTTAGAAGCAAACCCGCAGTGCAAAACAGGGCTCTGTGCTGCTGGCATCATCTTCAGCTGTCTAGCAGAGGCCTGCATGTTTTCCTCAAGAATTTGGCAGCATCCATTTTCCCTTGAACCCTGACCGATTGCCCAGTCCCTGCTGAAGCGCAACACCCCCACAACATAATGTGGCACACCTGATTAAGCTTGTCAGCCAGTTATCAAGCCTTTCATTAACCAATCAGGTGTGCCTGTTCGGGGCTACAACAACACTCTGGAACATCTGGGGGTCTCTGAGGAGAGGATTGAAGCAGGGGTGTCAAACCGGTTCCACATAGGGCCTAGTGTCTGCAGGTTTTCGCTTTTACCTTGTACCTGACTGATTGAATAGGTCACTAATTGGTTAGGAAAGACCAAAAACCAGCATACACTAGACCGATTTGACACCCCTGCTCTAAAGGGTTTATCACTTATTCAAACCAGGTATTTGACTAATACAATTTTAATAAATGTTCAGAACTTTTGTAAATGCTATTTTCACTTTGATGCCAAGAGTTATAATGTGTACAGCTGGCAAATTTATTTTTAAATGTTAGATTTAATATATTTTTGGCAAGGATTTTGAAAGGTTATGATGTTTTTCTATATGCACTGTAGATACACCCCACAAACAACAACAACAACAACAAGATTAGCCTATGATTTAGAAGGCATGCGCGCACGCACGCGCACGCACACACACACACACACAGAGGCAGTATTTCAGTTACAGTATTTAAATAATAATTTTATTTACTTTTGAGTATTTTGACATTTGATTTCAAGATTTTGAAATATAACTAATGTATTTTCTAACAACACTTCTGCATCCAGTATTTGTGTAATTCAAAATACTCAAAATACAATCCGTATGAGTATTGTGTGTTTTTGAACTATAGCTGTTTCTTCTTACCACAGGTGGGGTTGCCCTGTTTTCTGGAACCTGCAATCTCGTTGCCATATTTATCCACACACCAACACTGTCCAGTACTGCCGTGACACTGGGTGGGTTTAAAATAGCCCTCCTCAGAACATCGTGGTATGTACGCCCCTGAGGAAAGACACAGCAACATTAACCACTGGGAAACACAATGCAAAACACTGTTAGAAACTGATCAGAAACCTGGCCATTGAGATGGAATGACAGGAAAACCTGTCTCTCTGAAAACAAAAGGCTGCGTGACCACTGTACACAGAACAACACATGGACCTGCAACTGTTTAAAAATACAACAAATATATAAAAAAATTATAGAAAATTGCTTCTCCAAATTTAAGACTATATTGTACACCGCGTTCGAAATTATTATGCGATTTGGAATAGAGGGCCCTATTTTAACGATCTAAGTGCACGGCTTGAAGCGCATGGCGTAAGTGTACTTTGAGCATGTCCAAATCTACTTTTGCTAGTTTGACGGCCAGTGATGGGAGTAACAGCGTTATATATAAACGGCGTTACTTTTTTCAGTAACGAGTAATCAAACAAATTACTGTTTCCCCCGTTACAACGCCGTTACCGTTACTGACAATAAAATGTTGCATTACTTTAATTAAGCTCAATGAAGCGGTTTTCATCTGTTGCTTTCTCTGTGCAGGACCTGCAACGTTTTTTTCTCTGGTGTGTGTGTGTTAAACCTGTTTGAGTTGTGACTCACTCGGATCTTTCACCCAAGTCTTTAAAATAACTCATGAGTCGTGAGTCTTTAGTATCATTAACCTGGATCAGTTGAGTCTTAATGCAGTACGATCTAAAATGGTAAAAGTGCCACACACAAAACTCTTGTAACATTAGCTACTACTAGTCCTAGCCATCTTAGCTGCCAAAAGCTTTTTAACTTACAATTTCATAGGCAAACACAACTCTACAAGTCAACTTAAGCGACCGAGTAACAAGAGCGACAGTCCGAGACAGGTTATAGGAACTTCCCGATCTGCAGACTCGCAGACCATGGGACTCATGAGTTGTGGAGGACTCATGAGTTGTCGATCACTCATGAGTTCTTGTGTGAGTCAGTCATTCGCATGACTCAGCCGGCTACGTTGTTTAAAATAACATACAATGTTCTGCACGTAGCCTAGCTAGGCTTAAGGTAGGTTTGGTGTATAAATGTAGTATATTGAAATACATTTGGGTCGAGCAGCCAGTCTGAAACATTGCAAGCTCGGCTCGCCTCGCAGACCATGGGACTCATTAGTTGCCGAGGACTCATGAGTTGTGGAGGACTCATGAGTTGTCGAGGACTCATGAGTTCTTGCGTGAGTCATTCAATCGCGCGAATCAGCCGGCTACGTCGTCATGAGTGGATCTGTATCAGACGAGTGAGTGAAGTCTCTCCTCGATTCAGGGTAAAGCAAATCCACAACAAAAGCACTATTATAATGTAAATAGTTATATAGTTTTATCTTAGCATTTATTATTTGCACACTTTACATGTTTGTTCCATTTGATTGTTGTTTTTGTATTTAATATATTTTATTGTTATATTTATCTTTGTTGTATTATTGTTCTAGTAATTTGCACATTTTGCATTTTCTTCATCTATTATTATGACATTGCCTATACGTGGCTAAATGTTGTTTTCTTTTTTCATGTGTGCCTTTTTAAAATAAATGTTTGTTACTAGTGGTTAGAGAGAATGGGCTAGGATCAGTTTAGTGAGTGACTCAGAATAACCCGGATCCCTAAAATGAATAGAGTTTGCCAGGCCTAGTGTGTGTGTGTCTGGGGGGTGGTAGACAACCACAACTGATGATGATTGGTTAGATCTTTACTCAACCAGAGGCAGAGTAGGGCGGGTGTTCACTGTTCAGTTCACATACACGCACAGACAGTTGCACACACCAACGGCCAGGAGTCAGAGCGATGACAAGTCCAACGAGTTCAAAGGTAACTTTCGCGAACTGTAAGTATAATAAGTACTACTTTTCCCTCGTTGAGGTGAAAGGCAAGAATGTTTATGTAACGTGCAACTTATGCACAGGAAGAAAGACACTCCACATTGGTGGCAAGTAATTTGAATCTAATGAAGCACCTCACATCGTCACATGCCGCCACAAACTAGTGGCCAAGAATGCAGCTGATAACATGAGCTCCGCTACCAAAGAAGATGGAGCCACGACATCAAAAGCAACTAAAACTAGATTTTTCTGCACCACCGCAAACTCAGACTAATAATTGATTCTATTTAGTGTCCATTTCATTCATTTAACATATTTAATATTGGGGGCTTCCAAGATATTTGACACTTGATTTTTTGAAGTAATGCAATAGTTACTTTTCCTGGTAATTAGTTACTTTTATAATGATGTAACTCAGTTACTATCTCAGTTACTCTTTGTGAGAAGTAACTAGTAACTATAACTAATTACTTTTTTATAGTAACGTGACCAACACTTTTGACGGCAGAAAAAAGGGTCCATGCGCCGGGTGCATGGTTCAAAAAGGTTGACCTAAGTGTCTTCATTAGTTCATAGGTGTGTTTTGGGCATAACATGTTATAAACCAATCAAGAGTGTCATCTCCCATTCCCTTTAAGAGCCAGACGCATTTGTACTTTGGCGCATTGCTATTATGATGGAGGATTTGCACCGTAATATTATAATTTTTTATCTTTTGCTGCTGCGCTTCACTGTGTGTATAACAAGCATAGTGTGCATTTCACTAATTTACTGTTAAAATACCAATGACATGCTGCGCTATTGACTTTAGACCAGGTTTTTGTTGGACAATGGTGCAATCACTTTCCGATACATCAAGATAGCACTACGCCAAGAATTATCCTGAACACACCTTCCCTTAAGAAGAGGACACCCATGGGCGCAAAGATGGGCACAGGTGCATTTGCTATTTAAACAACATGGGCGCTGGACAGAAAATTGACAACTGCGTCGGTCTTAAACTAGCAAAGACACATGCGTTTGGGCTTTGCGCTGTGTTGCGCTGAGTGCAAGATAGGGCCCTAAGTGTCATAAACATGAAAAAAAAATGTCAATCAAGCTCATGGATGGTATTGTTTCTCCGGGCTCTTTGGATCACTGAAATCAATCTCAGACACCTGTGATAATTAGTTTGCCAGGTGAGCCCAATTAAAGTAAAACTACTTAAGAAGGATGTTCCACATTATTAAGCAGGCCACAGGATTCAAGCAATACGGGAAAGGAAAAGGATCTCTCTGCTGTGGAAAAGTGTCAAATAGCGCAATGCCTTGGATAAGGTATGAAAACATTAGATATCTCACAAAAACTTAAGCGTGATCATCGTACTGTGAGGAGATTTGTGGCTGATTCAGAGCGCAGACGGGTTTGTGCAGATTAAGGCATAATGTGTAAGATTACTGCCAGACAAATTCATTGGATTAAGAGAGCAGCTGCTAAAATGTCATTACAAAGCAGCAAACATGTACAGTATTTGAAGCTGCTGGTGCCTCTGGACTCCCGCAAACCTCGAGGTGTAGGATCCTCCAGAATCTTGGAGTTCTGCATAAACCTACTATTCGGCCACCCCTAACCAATGCTCACTAGCACAAACGTTTGCAGTGGGCCCAGAAATTGTTTATTGATGAGTGCCGTGCAACCTTGGATGGTCCAGTTGGATGGAGTAGTGGATGGTTGGTGGATGGCCACCAAGTCCCAATAAGGCTGCGACATCAGCAAGGAGGTGGCAGAGTCATGTTCCGGTCCAGAATCACGGGGAGAGAGCCGGTAGGCCCCTTTAGGGTCCCTGAAGGTGTGAAATGACCTTTGCAAAATATATATATGATATATATGACCACTTTCTTCCATGGTACAAAAAGAAGAACCATGCCTTCTGTAGCAAAATCACCTTCATGCATGACAATGCACCATCTCATGCTGCAAAGAATACCTCTGTGTCATTGGCTGCTATGGACATAAAAGGAGAGAAACTCATGGTGTGGCCCCCATCCTCCCTGACCTCATCCCTATTGAGAACCTTTGGAGCATCCTCAAGCAAATGATTTATGAGGGTGGGAGGCAGATCGCATCAAAATAGCAGCTCTGGGAGGCTATTCTGACACCCTGCAAAGAACTTTAAGCAGAAACTGTCAATGGATGCAAGAATTGTAAAGGTGATTGCAGGTCATTAGTTGTGCATGAATTGTCCTGCCTCTGTGTTGCAGTCTATGTCTGAGTACTATTTTTCCGCCTTGCACGACATTGACCTTTATTGTTCTGGGAATTACTATGGCCGAATACGTTACCTTGCCAGTTTTGGCATTTGTGCTTCATACTGCATTAAAAGTATTAGCAGCACACAAACCTGCATTTGAATCCTACCTCCATGCACTCAAAAACATTACACAGGTTTGTAGGCGTTCTTGCTCGCACACACGTTTTCAGTTCTGTCCACAAATTGTCTCTAAGATTCAGGTCAGGGCTTTGTGATGGCTACTCCAATACCTTGACTTTGTTGTCCTTAAGCCATTTGCCACAAGGAAGTACTGTATGCTTGGGTTCATTGTCGATTTGGAAGACCCATTTGCGACCAAGCTTCAACTTCCTGACTGATGTCTTGAGACGTTGCTTCAATATATCCACACCATTTTCATTCCTCATGATACCATCTATTTTGTGAATTGCACCAATCCCTCTTGCAGCAAATCACCTCCACAACATGATGATGCCACCTACGTGCTTCACAGTTGTTTCATCAGACCAGAGGACCATTCTCCAAAAAGTACTATCTTTGAACCCATGTGCAGTTGCAAATCATATGCTGGCTTTTATATGGCAGTTTTGGAGCAGTGGATTCTTACTTGCTGAGCGGCCTTTCAGGTATGTCGATATAAGACCCATTGTACTGTGGATATTGATACTTTTGTACCTGTTTCCTCCAGCATCTTCAGAAGATGCTTTGCTGTTGTTCTGGGACTGATTTGCACTTTTTCTACCACAGTACGCTCACCTCTTGGAGATGGAATGCATCTCCTTCTTGAGCGATATGATGACTGCGTGGTCCCATCGTGTTTATACTTGCGTACTATTGTTTGTATAGATGAACATGGTACCTTCAGGCATTTGGAAATTGCTCCCAAGGATGCAACATGCTTGTGGAGGTCTACCATTTTCTACTGAGGTATTTTCAGAATTTCTTTTTCTTATGATATCATGCAAAGGTGCCCTGAGTGTGAAGGTAGCCCCTGAAATACATCCACGATTGCACCTCCAGTTGACTCAAACTATGTAAATCAGAAGCTTCTAAAGCCGCGAAATAATTTTATGGAATTTTCCAAGCTGTTTAAAGGCACAGTCAACTCAGTGTATAAATGTCTGACACACTAGAATTGTGACATAGTGAAGTCCATATACAACTAATTAAAAAATTATTTGTGTTCTGCAGAAAGTAGATTTTCTAACCAACTTGACACATCTATAGATTGTTAACAGGACATATGTGGAATGGTTGACAGATGAACTTTAATATACACTCACCTAAAGGGTTATTAGGAACACCTGGTCAATTTCTCATTAATGCAATTATCTACTCAACCAATCACATGGCAGTTGCCTCAATGTATTTAGGGGTGTGGTCCTGGTCAAGACAATCTCCTGAACTCCGAACTGAATGTCAGAATTGGAAAGAAAGGGGATTTAAGCAATTTTGAGTGTGGCATGGTTGTTGGTGCCAGACGGGCCGGTCTGAGTATTTCACAATCTGCTCAGTTACTGGGATTTTCACGCACAACCATTTCTAGGGTTTACAAAGAATGGTGTGAAAAGGGAAAAACATCCAGTATGCGGCAGTCCTGTGGGCAAAAATGCCTTGTTGATGCTAGAGTTCAGAGGAAAATGGGCCGACTGCTTCAAGCTGATAGAAGAGCAACTTTGACTGAAATAACCACTCGTTACAACCGAGGTATGCAGCAAAGCATTTGTGAAGCCACAACACACACAATCTTGAGGCGGATGGGCTACAACAGCAGAAGACCCCACCGGGTACCATTCATCTCCACTACAAATAGGAAAAAGAGGCTACAATTTGCAAGAGCTCACCAAAATTGGACAGTTGAAGACAGGAAAAATGTTGCCTGGTCTGATGAGTCTCGATTTCTGTTGAGACATTCAGATGGTAGAGTCAGAATTTGGCGTAAACAGAATAAGAACATGGATCCATTACGCCTTGTTACCACTGTGCAGGCTGGTGGTGGTGGTGTAATGGTTTAGGGGATGTTTTCTTGGCACACTTTAGGCCCCTTAGTGCCAATTGGGCATCGATTAAATGCATTGTTTCTGACCATGTCCATCCCTTTATGGCCATCATGTACCCATCCTCTGATGGCTACTTCCAGCAGGATAATGCACCATGTCACAAAGCTCGAATCATTTCAAATTGGTGTCTTGAACATGACAATGAGTTCACTGTACTAAAATGGCCACCACAGTCACCAGATCTCAACCCAATAGAGCATTTTTGGGATGTGGTGGAACGGGAGCTTCGTGCCCTGGATGTGCATCCCACAATTCTCCATCAACTGCAAGATGCTATCCTATCAATATGGGCCAACATTTCTAATGAATGCTTTCAGCACCTTATTGAATCAATGCCACGTAGAATTAGTTCTGAAAGCAAAAGGGGGTCAAACACAGTATTAGTATGGTGTTCCTTATAATCCTTTAGGTGAGGGTATTTTGAAATGTCATGCTAACAAAGTAAATATTATATTATATAAATGAAAAATGTGCTTGACGGAGAATAGTTTAATTAGAAAACAAACAAGTAAATTTGAAACAATCCTGTAAAAAAATCAAATGGACTTTAAAGCCAAGAGCTCTAAAGTGTTGAGCATTGAGGCTCTGTTTGTAGCATAAGCTGAGGTAAACAATCAATTACAAAAGCCTATGCTGTGAGACAACACCCATATATCCTGCTTAATGGGGACCAGTCACTTTCAATAACAGAATGCACACACGTGCACACACATGCACATAAACATGTTACCCTCCTTTTTCATTTAGGCGCCTTCATAAAATATCATTTCTCAGAGTAGGTTTTGTCGTGATTTATTCGATTATTATTACGCATGATTATCGATGACAGCTTGGGCTGGGTGTTTAAAGGTAGAAGACATTTAGATGAAATGCCAGTGTGTGCGTCTGTGATATTGACTGTATGTGTTGCTTTTGGCTGGGTGATGTATAGCACCTAAATGCATAGCGCAATTTCCATTTGCACCGTCGGTTTGCAATAACCAGCACACCAGTGAAAATGATCAGTTCCTGCAGAAAAAGCGATTGACAGCTGTCACTCAAGCAATCATACCTATGAGAGTTTTTCGTCGACTTTGAGTGCGAATCCTGTTCAACTCATTCTGGCAAGGCAGACCTGGAGGACAAACACACAAGAGTAGGCACAGAATAGATGAAATATAGCCACTTACCAATAACAACTACTAACCTATAACCCTTCACTGCCCTCTATCCCTGCCTCACCATCTGGTTTCTGGAAGCAGTAGCACCACTCGTTGTTCGACAGTTTTCCATCCTTGAAGGAGTCGCAGGAGTTAAACAAGGGTTTCATACACAGCTCATACTTGTCCAAGTAGATGGCACTGAGCTCTGAGTGATCCAGCAGGAGGTCATAGTTCATGTCCAGCTTGTTGAACATCCAACCCAGAGAGTCCTTACAGATCGGCAGAATGCTAGTGTCAAAACCTGAGGGGTTAGTCAAAAAGAGAGGTGTGGTTATGAAGGCTTGGTCGTAGAGGGACATGTGGTATAGCATCAGATAGCTCACTGGTTATGGAGTCTGTATGTTTAGTGTGTGTGTGTGTGTGTGTGTGTGTGT
>JACXGM010006934.1:7683-31808 GCA_016801145.1 Umbra pygmaea | reverse complement strand
AGGCATAACCCTTGTCTCCCAGCAGAACGCAAGTAAAACCTTTGACATACTTGTGTGTATCAGTGAAATGTGTGTGGCCTACCTTGTGATAGATGCTGGGAAATTGTACTGGACCTAAACACTCAGGAGTCATGGACAGACCCAGGCCACTTTGCCTCTACATTACTATTGTCACAGATCTGACACAATGCGGTGTTGCCTATTCAGTATACATTTAATGCACACATTTTGGCTGGTTGACAGTAACTAAATCATTTTTACCTGAACATTGATATTGTGGAAAGGTTTTCTATTGACATAAGCTCCCTCATGGGCCCCTGAGGGGCATTTAATGTGGATCTGTGTGCAGTCCAAGCGCACCAATGACATTAGGGAATGCTGTAACACAGAATACCTGCAATCTTTTAGAAATCCTCTTTGATGAGGCACATTCTTCTGTGGCCCGGGAAGGTGATAAAGATGTGTGCCAAGGACTTCAGTGCCAAAAACACCTCTGAGAGTAAGGCAAATAGTGGCTTTTGTTCAGTAATTCGGCATCTCCCATGGCATATAAGTACATGCCACTTGCTAAAAAGTGCAGTGCCACACAGACCATCTGTGGGATGGTGAGAGCATGGCTTTGCCAGTTATCTTGGGACCTAGCAGTCTGCACAAATAACGGATTCCATGTCGAGAAATTCTATAGGGTGAATTCAGGTAGAGTGGGACACAGAGGCGTCATGCCCATTGAAAGTGAGGGGGCACTGGCCCCATCAAAATTTTGAGCCAAGTGGATTTTCCTTTTAATAACTGTATTTGTGGGGACATGTTTCCGTGTGCTGTGCACACTGTGCCCCCTTAAAAAAAATAGGTGCATGACGCCTCTGGTGGGACATCAGGTGGAGTGGGACACTTAAGCTTCTGGGTACTGCAAAGGGTTCATTTTGTAAGCCAATCATAACAATTGTTACTGTGTTGTAGCTGAATGTCTATTGGACATAAAAAGAAAGGTTGTGATTGGTGTGACATCACAGATGTTGTCCGTTTGTTATTTTTCCAATTGCTTGAGTCCTGGGACCTCACAGTAAGCCACCCGGCAAGTGTAAATCTATTTAAAAATAATAAGGTTGATAATTCTGTCACTTATGATGTAACAATAAAACATTTGCTTTTACATACATGTATACTGTCTGTGTATTAGAGAATAATAACAATGAGCATCTAACTGTATAAAATATTTGTGAAAATGATATTCACTGCATTGTCCCACTCAACCTGACAGTGGTAGGTTGAGTGAGACAGTGCATTTCAGGTTGAGTGGGACAGTTTAGGGCTAACACAGTGCATTGAGGAAACATGAGAAACCAGCCCCCATGCCTCCACCCTCACAACTGGGCCAGCCCCCCATGCCTCCACCCTCACAACTGGGCCACCCTCTCTATCCAGCACTTCAACAGCTGAGTGGGATTCCATTGTAAGGTTCTCAGACCTTTTTGAAGTACCTACGAGAGAGGGGAAAGAAGAAGATCATGGTGAGGGCACCCAGCTACAACCTAACAAGCCAGGAACACTTCAACATTGTAGAGGCCAAAGCAGACAAAAAGAAACCAAAAACAACCAAAGTGCGTAAGCCTGCTGGTTTCTGTCCCCAAAAAATATTTATAGGAAGTGACCCCTATACTGTTTGCAAGGGGGTCTATGGGGATGCAAGCAACCCAAAGGCCAATGTGGAATGAATGGCTTGCTGCCACTGCCAACGGTGGAGTCCTGCGTAGAGCACAATGGACTTATGGATGACGATGACTTCATCTGTCTTGGATGTGTTCACTGAAGTTGTTAAAATGTGGTAAAAGGATGTAGGCTTAATGACATTTCCATTAATTGAATGTAGAGGGAAGTTTACAATGTTACAGTTTTTGCATTAGTTCCAGAATGCATTTTTTTAAATCCTTCCAAGTATTAATTAATTGAAGGTCCAGTTGTTGTATTTTGCACTTCATAATACGCCACACATTTTCAATGCATGTGTAACGGGTAGATCACATTGACTGTCACGTTGCAACTTCATGTAGCATTTCAAAACATCCAAACAACTGCATTGATTTCAATCAAACTTGTGACAGCGATAGTGACAAGTAATGCATGTTAATAAAAATTCAGAAGAACACATTCAGAATACAGTGGTATGAATGTTTAACACGTTTATTTCGGATCAGAGCGACAACTGATTTAACACATAAGGCTCCGGGACTTATCTTAGCCTGGCTGTTAGCCTGCTCTGGAGCAGGCTAGCTGCAAAGAATAAATCTCCATGGGTACTTGGCTGAGTTTACTTCTAGCAGCTTTTGTGCAACCAAGTGAAGACTAAATTTATCCAGGATAACTTGAATATCCCGGCTTAATCCCTTATCTTGGTTTTGTGCAATTCCACCCTGGGTAGAATAAAAAAATCCAGGACAACTGAAAAAGCGCAGCTTGACTTAGTGTGATCTGCTCATCGCGGCTTAATCGGTTGCACGTTTGCCGAGCCAGGATGAAAAGGTAAAGCTATGTCAAGCCAGATGTAGATATTCGGGATAAGTGCACGTTCACGGCTTTCTTAAAAAGTCCACTGTATCAATCACAGATTTACTGATGCAGAGATGGAGAAGACGTGTGCAGCATATTTTTCACCCATTGAGCAGCAACTTCTTATAGAAAGTTACGAGGAGGAGAAGTATAGAATCTGCAATAAAGAAAATACGGCTGCGTTTAGGATTTAAAAATATCTACGTACACTGAAAAATGTATGACAAGTGGTTGTTCATCCAATGCAATTATTCTCATTCCATTCAGTGAAAATAATGAGTTTATTGTATAACCTATTATTTTTTATTGAGACAAAATTCAATTTGCCTGGGAAGTGCAAACCTAAAGATTTCATATTGACTGAAAGCATATTTTGTAGGTTACATCATATTTGTCATAAGTTTTGACACTTCCCAGCATGCTTTTCTGCACCTTTACTTTTTAAGAATTGTTTGTTTTGATGTATGTTCTGCTTCATGCATTAATGTATTGATTACTTTGTATGATTATTAAATTATAATATTAATCTTTACTTTTCAAACCTAATATAAACTGTAAATGGTGTAATTTATTGCAACCATTACTGAGAAGAGCGTTCCATTCTATGTAGTTTAGCTAATTTGGTCAAATGTGTTAATATTTCACCAATGCAGTTCTTTCTACTGCAAGTTTTGGGTGATAGAACATCCAGCAGATTAAATATTTTATCAGTTTGATATTCTAATTTGTAAAAATACAATCTTGAAGTAACTGTCAGTGTGTTACGAAAGCTGTAAACACTCAGAAGTTGGTATTTGCCACATTTCCTTAGAAACGCATGCTGGGAGATATGCAAATATGAATTTGATCATTCAGATTGGCTCAATTTACAGTAAATGTGACGATTGGGTGTGATGATCAACTTACATGTTAAACCAAATTTAATTACATTTATTGGGACAACCTAAAAAATCAAAAAAATTAATTTATTTTACATTGGGTAAGCATAAGAAATATAGGTGTGATTCATTACTCTACATTTTTTTAATTGGATCAATGATATATGATTTTCAGTGTGAGCAAAGGGAATTAATGCTCCTCTGGAAATTTACGCTAAAGACGAGGCCTAAATACAAACCCTTTTCCACAATGCGATAATATGTTTTACAACCATATGCACAAAACTATAAACTATGTCTAATCCTAAATTTATTTCTACAATTAATGTTCATACAGAACAAACATGACTGGGCAAAAGAACCTGGCAACAAGTCAAGATCAAATATAATAACATTTTGCAGGCTGGTAAGTGCCTTAATTCTTAACAGTGTGCAAATGGTATGTAGAAATTACTTACAGGGGAAGGTGATAAACAACAAGGACTTCAGTGCCATACACACACTTCTGACAGTACTGCAAATACTGCCTTTATTTAGAAATTAAAAATAAAGAAAATTTGCCCTCATCACTGACTTCTTGTAAATCACTGCTGCAACTTCATGAACCATTTCAAACCATCTAAACAACTGCAATGAATGTTTAACACAATTATTTTGGATCAGAGCAACCACTGATTTAACACGAGACTCAAGGATTAATCTTGAGTAATAGCCTGGCTGTTAAATCTCCATGGTTACTTGGCTAGGTTTCCTTCTAGCAGCTTTTGTGCAACCAAGTCGAGGCTATATTCATCCAGGATAGCTCGAATATCCCGGCTTTATCCCGTTCAGGGATACAGCTAAACTTTGTAAACACATCTGGGAGGGATCGCTGGGAATGAGAAAAACAAAGCACCCCAAACACACACAAAACAAATTGCAACTGTTAAACAGAATATTTGAGAGTTGTTATTATTTTGATTATTTAGTTAACCTACAACATAATTTTATTATGATGTATAAAAGGATTTCAGTTGTACTTAGTTAAACTATGCAGTCTATAAGTGTATTATTTCATTAATGTTCCATACATAGAAATAGAATGGATAGAAAGGCCATTGAACTGCTTGGCGTGGTCAGTTGATTAGTAAACAAATAAATGGCGATTGTTGTTGTCACAGTGACAGTGACAGTGACAGTTTAATGCGGAATTAGTCTGCTAGATCTTTGCAATGGAATGGTACACAAAAATGGCTGCCACTCTGACCATTCTGCTACATTAATTTGAATTGATATGTCCTTTCTATCCATTCCATTTCTATGGTTTCATATGATTTAGATGTATTAACATAATATACTGTATGTCACATATGTCATATGTGTCATTCAAAGGAGAGAAATGTGTCACAATCTAATGCTAAGTATTTCACAAAACAATTTTGGACCAAATTAAATTGCTTATCACCAATAAGCAAATCAATAAAAAAGGGAAATAAAATTATGCCATAGAGTACTATAGTTGTATACTATATCTGATGTCATAACATTACCAATTTCCCTGAATACCTTTCCTGATAAACTTGTTGTCAGCAATGGGCATTATACCAAATATACAGAAATACAGTTATCAAAAATGCTAGCTAGAAACGATGATTTTCAACATAGCCCTTCATAATCTAACATCCTAATCATGGAACACAAACCTAATATTACATTTAATGCTAATACATTATAATGTGAAGGCAAAAAATGTATCGTCAATAACCAACATTATTAGGTCTGTGATTTAGCTGACTGGTAAGCTAACAAATGCAGTGTTTCACTTTGGCCAACCTAAAATTAACTTCAGGCTGCTTGGCAAGTTAGCAAGTAGATATTACCTTCATGGCTGATTCTGGTCACTGACATGTCAACTCCCTGCTGAAGGGATGGACTACATACTGGGTTCAGTCAGGCAGAAATCTTTCTCTCAACATGTCACTCTGATTGGCGCAGGCTGGTTAATTCTTTCTAGCATTGAAACCACAGCTCACACGAACCAGTTCCAATGCGCGCTGCCCATTTTCAGTCTATGGAATATTCATATATCGTTCCCGATGTTCACACAGCTGCGCTTAAAATGAGAATAGGCTACAATATTGTAACTACTAAATTGATATTGTGTATACCTTAACTGAACTGCTTGGATACTTACAGTATATGGAAAACAAATAACATATAAGTAAATTAGGGGAAAAGGTGTAAACAATCGTGACCACTGACAGAAAACGAGTTGATAAAAAACGTATATTCCGTACACTTGGAACGACACTACTGTTCTTGGTGGGTGGGGTTTCACATTGATTTGATCAATATTAAATGCATGGCTAAAGCGATTAGATAACGACTTAACGGAGATATTAGTAAATAATTTGTTTGCGCATTTCCTCTAATACAAGTAATTTTCTTTATTTTGTAGCGAGAAACGACAGTGTTTTGGAAAATGTTAAGAAGTAAAAGTATCAATTGTTGTAATAAAATGTAGTAAGGTAAAAGTACAAAGTTGGCAGACAGATACATACTCAAGTAAAGTAAAAATACATGAAAGAAATACGTAAGTACAGTAACAAAGTATTTATATTTAGTTACTTTACACCACTGCTGAAAAGAATCGAAACGGCAATCACTAGTGTGAGCCAGACTGAAACAAGGATGTTACGTAGCTAAGTATTTGAGGGGCAGGAGGCTAAGAATAAATTTAAAATGAAATTGTTCACTTTTGGTAAATGCATTGTTTAGTTCAATGTTTTGAGAAGCTTGTGGACATAGTGGCAGTTTTGTTAACAGATGGCTTAACTTTAACCAGGAGACAGAGCTGGAAAAAGCTACTTCTAACAACATTACTTATTTGCTTGTCAAATTTCATGTTGCATTCAAACGTATCCCGTAAATTCCTGACAGCTGGCTTAAAGTATGAAGCCAAATCTACTAAATTCAACGATGGATAGTTTGTCGTGGCTGGAGTACTGAAGGTGATACATTCCGTTTTATCTTCGTTCAAGTTAGGATAGTTTTGTGACAGCCAAACTTTTGGATTAAAGTCACTGTTCATAACTGTACTTATAGCTTAGGATCTTGGGATTCTAATGCATGTCTCGAATTTACGATAACTACAGAATTACAAATGTTATTAGTGATAATGTGAGCTGTGTCTTGTACACTCTGCAGTTCGTTATTTCAGTTCATGGAAACTACACAGTTGAATTTTAACACGGTTTACAACTTCAATTTTTGAATAATATATACATGTGTCATATGTCTTTAAAGCTTAAGATATCGGGAGTCTAATTAATATCTAGGTTTAATGATAGCTACAAAATTACAAACATTATGAGTAATAATGTGAACTATACATCTTGAAAACAAAGCCGTAAGTTATTTTAACTCATGGAGAATACACAGTCGAGTATAAACAGTGTGCCAATGTTCGTTCAATTAGGCTACATTGCATGTTTGTGTGTGTTTTTGATTAAACAGCATTTCGCGCACTTGCTGTCATAAATTGTGTCATCATTAACCATGTCTTTAATGGATAGCCATTGTCCCCTTCACAGCCACCCATCCTCATGGCAAAGTTGCCATAAATGAGTCGTAATTCGCAAAGACATGGGTGATCTTACTATTAGCATTGCAAATGACTTGTATGTTGATTGAATGGGTTCCCTTGAGGTTGATGTATGTCAGTGCAAATAATTCATTCTGAATAATTTGCGTAAATGTGTACACTAGATGTTTTCTCTTTTTTTTCACATCTTCGGACACCACAATGATTTCCCTTGTGTGGTAATATTTTTCCTTCTAATTATGTATTGCAATAATAAAGAACTGCTGTATTTGTGTAGATGAGAGGAGCAAAGTGTATGCGCTCTTAAAATAGCATATAAATATAACTGTGACGAGTCGCGGGTCCACATTACCCCGGAATGCACCTCCACGCTTCGCAAACAGTCAGGACCAAGATCACCATGAACGCACCCCTCAGATCAGGTCCCAATCACCTGAGTATTGACACCTGTGTCACCTCTTGTGGATATAAATACCGGCTTGTGTGACACGATCATTGTGAGGTATTGTTCGTAATCATTTCAACATACTGAGCATTTTTTCCCTGTTGTCTTTATGGTCTGACCTTCTTTGGAATACTGTTTTACGTCTCTTGGATAACCCTGTGTACTTCTGCCCTGAGTGACTCTTGTGTAACGAACCCTGCCTGCCGTGACTACCTGCCTTGTGAATCGACCTCTGCCTGCCCTGAAAGCCTCCTGTGTGTACCGACCCCTGCCTGCTCTGAAAGACTCCTGTGTGTACCGACCCCTGCCTGCTCTGAAAAACTCCTGTGTGTACCGACCCCTGCCTGACTGACAACCTCCATAGTGAACCGTTACTCTGCCTGGTTTTTGACATCCTTATTAATTCCTCTGTCTATTGCTACTCTTGTTCATTAAACATTATTGTAGTCTGCAGACCTTGTCCCCGGTTGATCATTACAGAATACCTCACCCGAACAAAAAGGAAATGGATCCGGCAGACCTGAATGCTTGTCTCTTACAACAAGAAAAACAGATAGAGGAGCTATGTCAACTACTCCGGCAATCCACCCTGTCTTCACAGAACTCAGGAACTCAGGTACCATCCACACCTGCCACGCATATAGCCATGCCTGATAAATATAATGGAACACCAGGGAAAAACAAAAGGGTTTCTGATGCAGTGTGATCTCTATATTAACCACCATCCCACCCAATTCCAATCTGACCGGCAGAAGGTGGACTTTGTGGTTTCTCTGTTAACGGGCCGTGCCCTGGACTGGGCTACTGCTTTATGGGCTGCCAATAGTCCAGACCTCAATTCAGAAAGACGGTTCCTCCAATTATTCAACAATGTATTCGATCACACCGCCTCCGGACGCAGCACGGGAGATCAACTCTGTGAGCTGAAACAAGGCAGGCGCTCAGGCCTTCTATTTCCCCCGCTTAGTCCAGTTGTTTCTTTGTGGGGAAGAAGGACGGAGGACTCCGACCCTGCATTGATTACCGATCATTGAATAACGTCACTGTCAAGCACATATACCCCCTCCCGTTAATCCCATCAACATTGGAACAAGTCGGACAGGCCGCCTTCTATACCAAATTGGACCTCCGCAGTGCGTACAATTTAATCCGGATACGCAAAGGTGATGAATGGAAAACCGCCTTCATTACGCACAAAGGCCATTATGAATACCTAGTAATGCCTTATGGCCTCACCAATGCCCCTGCTATATTTCAGTCGTTCATGAACGCTATCTTCTTTGATATGCTCAACCGTTTTGTGGTTGTTTACATAGACGACATTCTCATCTACTCAGTCTCCTTGTCCGAACATATCCAACATGTCAAAATGGTTCTGCAAAGACCCCTGGACAACCATCTATTCGTCAAGGCTGAAAAAAGCGCCTTTCATGTGTCTACATTATCATTCTTAGGAGTAGATCTCACCCCGGGAGGGGTCCAAATGGATGAAGAGAAGGTCAGTGCGTCACCCCTACATGCCCTTTGCAACCAGAAGGCTTCCGCTATTGCCTGGGAAGACGATGCCCTCAAGTCGTTTCATGCATTGACACAAAGTTTCACCAC
Source organism: Umbra pygmaea (assembly GCA_016801145.1). NCBI lineage: Eukaryota > Metazoa > Chordata > Actinopteri > Esociformes > Umbridae > Umbra > Umbra pygmaea. Next base: position 22,750 of record JACXGM010006934.1, on the reverse strand, counting down.
AGCACCCATTCTAAAACAGCCAGACCCGTCACTGCCCTTCACCGTGGAAGTCGATGCCTCAGAGATCGGAGTGGGAGCGGTGTTGTCTCAACGACGCACACCGGAAGCCAATCTCCACCCATGTGCATTTTTCTCCAGGAAGCTAACATCTGCAGAACGAAATTATGATGTTGGCAACAGGGAATTGTTGGCCATAAAACTGGCATTGGAGGAATGGCGATATTGGTTGGAGGGTGCCCAACATCCGTTTGTGGTCCTAACAGATCACCGCAATTTAGAGTATATCCAGACAGCCAAACGACTTAACGCACGACAAGCACGGTGGTCGCTGTTCTTCACCCGATTTAACTTTTCTGTTTCCTACGTTCCAGGACACAAGAATGTCAAAGCGGACTCCCTGTCACGCCAGTTCGAGCCCATTGCCAAACCAGAGGGCGTGGAACCCATTTTACCACCGGCCATATGGGTAAGGCCTGTTCAGTGGGACATCGATACCTTGATCCAAGATGCTCTCGTTACAGATCCGGCACCACCTGACACCCCTCCAGGGAGGATGTACGTTCCTGTGAACATCCGTCCTCAGCTTCTGCACTGGTGTCACACATCCCTCAGCTCCGGTCACCCTGGTGTCACACGGACCACCCAACTCATGTCCAAAAAATACTGGTGGGCTTCCATCCGAGACGACATATCTGATTACGTCCTGTCATGTCCTACCTGTGCTCAATCGAAGACGCCTCAGCATCTCCCAACCGGTAAGCTGTTGCCCCTTCCTATACCGGATAGACCCTGGTCTCAAGTTGCTATGGACTTTGTTACTGATCTCCCTTTGTCAGCTGGTTACACTATCATTTTGGTAATTACAGACCGTTTTTCGAAAATGTGCCGATTAATTCCTTTTAACCCGTTTGCCGAATGTAATGGACTTGGCAGAGTGTGTGTTTATGCAGGTGTTCCGGCAATTTGGACTTCCAGAGGATATTGTTTCGGATCGGGGACCGCAATTCACCTCGCATGTATGGAAAGCCTTCTGGAAGCGTCTGGGGTGGCCGTCAGTCTGACCTCAGGATATCATCCGCAATCAAATGGCCAGACCGAATGCCTTAACCAGGTAATTGGCACGTTTTTACTGCAACAGTGTGCTTCTCGACCCCATGACTGGAGCAGGTTTCTTCCTTGGGTGGAATATGCCCAGAACTCCCTCGTCCAGTCCTCCCTCGGTATGACTCCATTTCAGTGTGTGCTGGGTTACCAGCCCCCTTTGTTCCCATGGGACACTGAGTCGGCACCTGTAGAAGCGGTGGAACAGTGGTTCACCCGGAGCACCCGGGTTTGGGACACCGCTCACCAGCACCTCCGCCTTGCGGTTCAACGGCAGGCGCGGCACGCGGACTGACGGCGGCGTCACACTCCATTGTTTCATCCTGGTCAGCGAGTCTGGTTGTCCACGCAGGATATACGTTTCCGTCTTCCCTGCAAGAAGCTTACACCCAGGTACATTGGCCCTTTTAGAATCACCCACCGTATTAATCCTGTCACATATCGTCTGTTGTTGCCCCGTCATTACCCCTTTCACGTCTCCTTGTTGAAGCCTGTTCGTTACAGCCCCATGCACCGGCCCATGACGGCTCAACCTCCGCCGCCTCCCTTTGATGGTGGATGGGGAACCTGCTTATGCTGTGCAGGACCTGTTGGCTTCTCGCCGTCGTCTGGGGGTTTTGCAGTATTTGGTTGACTGGGAGGGGTACGGCCCAGAGGAACGGTCCTTGGTTCCTACTACTGATGTTCTTGACCCCTCCTTGGTACAGGCTTTTCACCGGGACCATCTGGATAGCCCTGCTCCTCGTCCTCGGGGTCGTCCGCCCGCCCGGCGGTCGGGGGCGTCAGGAGCCGCCCGTGGAGGGGGGGGCTCTGTGACGAGTCGCGGGTCCACATCACCCCGGAATGCACCTCCACGCTTTGCAAACAGTCAGGACCAAGATCACCATGAACGCACCCCTCGGATCAGGTCCCAATCACCTGAGTATTGACACCTGTGTCACCTCTTGTGGATATAAATACCGGCTTGTGTGACACAATCATTGTGAGGTATTGTTCGTAATCATTTCAACATACTGAGTATTTTTCCCCTGTTGTCTTTATGGTCTGATCTTCTTTGGAATACTGTTTTACGTCTCTTGGATAACCCTGTGTACTTCTGCCCTGAGTGACTCCTGTGTAACGAACCCTGCCTGCCGTGACTACCTGCCTTGTGAATTGACCTCTGCCTGCCCTGAAAGCCTCCTGTGTGTACCGACCCCCGCCTGCTCTGAAAGACTCCCGTGTGTACCGACCCCTGCCTGCTCTGAAAAACTCCTGTGTGTACCGACCCCTGCCTGCTCTGACAACATTATTGTAGTAAGTTGCGCACCATTCCATTCACTCCGGTCCCGAGCGTAATATGAGCCCGTCCTCCCCAATTAAGATCCACCGACCGCGGCTGATATATATATATATATATATATGAATATATTTTAATTCAGTTGATAATGATAGTGACGCATTTTTTTATTAAGGCAGAAAATGTAGTAACACTTTATTTCAAATTCTGTAATGCATCTACAGATTGACTATCAATAACATGTACACTCACCTAAAGGATTATTAGGAACACCCGGTAAACTTCTCATTAATGCAATTATCTACTCAACAACCTCATGGAAGTTGCTTTAGTGCATTGAGGGGTGTGGTCCTGGTCAAGACAATCTCCTGAACTCCAAACTGAATGTCAGAATGGGAAAGAAAGATGATTTAAGCAATTTTGAGCGTGGCATGGTTGTTAATGCCAAACGGGCCAGTCTGAGTATTTCACAATCTGCTCAGTTACTGGAATTTTCCTGCACAACCATTTCTAGGGTTTAAAAAGAATGGTGTGAAAAGGGAAAAACATCAAGTATGCGGCAGTCCTGTGGGCAAAAATGCCTTGTTGATGCTAGAGGTCAGAGGAGAATGGGCCGACTGCTTCAAGCTGATAGAAGAGCAACTTTGACGGAAATAAATACTCGTTACAACCGAAGTATGCAGCAAAGCATATGTGAAGCCACAACACGCACAACCTTGAGGCGGATGGGCTACAACAGCAGAAGACCCCACCGGGTACCACTCATCTCCACTACAAATATGAAAAAGAGGCTACAATTTGCAAGACCTCACCAAAATTGGACAGTTGAAGACTGGAAAAATGTTGCCTGGTTTGATGAGTCTCGATTTCTGAGACATTCAGATGGTAGAGTCAGTATTTGGCGTAAACAGAATGAGAACATGGATCCATCATGCCTTGTTACCACTGTGCAGGCTGGTGTTGGTGGTGTAATGGTGTGGGGGATGTTTTCTTGGCACGCTTTAGGCCCCTTAGTGCCAATTGGGCATCGTTTAAATGCCACGGCCTACCTGAGCATTGTTTCTGACCATGTCCATCCCTTTATGGTCACCATGTACCCATCCTCTGATGGCTACTTCCAGCAGGATAATGCACCATGTCACAAAGCTTGAATCATTTCAAATTGGTTTCTTGAACATGACAATGAGTTCACTGTACTAAAATGGCCCCTAAAGTTACCAGATCTCAACCCAATAGAGCATCTTTGGGATGTGGTGGAATGGGAGCTTCGTGCCCTGGAAGTGCATTCCACAAATCTCCATCAATTGCAAGATGCTATCCTATCAATATGGGCCAACATTTCTAAAGAATGCTTTCAGCACCTTGTTGAATCAATGCCACATAGAATTAAGGCAGTTCTGAAGGTGAAAGAGGGTCAAACACAGTATTAGTATGGTGTTCCTTATAATCCTCTAGGTGAGTGTAAATTAACTACTGGTAAGACTAATGTTAAACCTCATAACTTGTAGCCCTTCTCCCTTTTTATTTAGTTTTTGTTATGGACTCAACATCAAAAATTTGTAACACATAGCCCAAATAACTGTTTGGCAATGTTAGAGGTGGAAATAAACGTGTTCAACGTCCATTGTAGATGCTATTACTACAGACCAGAAATCAGTTTACCCAGTTTCAACAATTCATAAATTTGAACGTGACAGTAACAACTACTGGCTAGCCGGCAAGAACATCATTCTCCTAGCAACGAAACATAGTAAGCTAACCAAGGATCTTGCCAGGACGTCACCAGTTTTACTATATGAAAGTTGATGTTTTAAAGTGAAAACGACATGCCAGAAAGCAGTAATAATAATAGCCAGATAGCAGTAATAATAATATGTCACAGATTCTTGAGAGTCGGGACAAAACATGTCCCACATAGAAAAGTATCATTTATATCAAAAATGAAGAAATTCATCATGATTGACATACTTACAAAGTTATAGTATATACCTATGTGATTTTTAGAATATACTTTTTTATCTTTTTGAGATAAACTTGTTTAAATGTATGGTCTGTGGTTAGAAAGGCCATGTTATTGCACTTGTCCTCAGCAAGAGGTCACAATATTAACCATCCCAAAAATTTTTAAAAAAGCTCTACAATTGTGAAAAGATATATATCAAATGGAAAAGAAGGGGTATAAATATAAAAAACAATGCATGAAGTGAACGTCAAACAATATTTTCCATAAAAATCTGCCTATTTAAATTGTGTCCTCAGTTTCAGTTAACTCCGTCAGATTTTTTAATAAGTCTCATTAAATCAGGAAAAAGCATGGTCAGCTATATCCCTGAGTACTTCTTTTCATCTCCCTGCCCATGGTGAATGCAACACTACCACAATTTCTCTGGTACAACTTACATATTTGGATATTTTAGACAAACAATGTCATTATTCCTATGGTCAGAGCTTCTTCATGTCAACACCATCTTTCTGTTAAGAAACTTTTTTAAACCATAGTGGATTGACTTTAAGCATTTTGGTGAGGTTATTGGGACAGCTAGCAACTGAGGAAAAACTAGCTAGCTGCAGTGTACAATTCATGTTTTGGCGAAAAATACATACATACAAAATACACTCCGTCAGACGTCAACTCCGTCAGACGTCAACTCCGTCAGACGTCAACTCCGTCAGACGTCAACTCCGTCAGACGTCAACTCCGTCAGACGTCAACTCCGTCAGACGTCAACTCCGTCAGACGTCAACTCCGTCAGACGTCAACTCCGTCAGGTTCTATGTCTGACGGAGTTGACCTGTAAGCTGACGGAGTGGACAAATCCACCAATAACATCTTAATGTGCAAATATATTATTATTTGTGAATATAGTGAAGGGTTCCAATGTTATTTCAGGGTTTTATTTACACATAAATGCACATACATAGCATGCATTACATTATTTAACCATACGCATCTGACTTGTAGAGAATGTGCCGGCAGTGGTCTGCTTATTATTGTGTAACGTGTAACTTTCCCAGCACTATATATGTATAGACAGATATAGGGAGATGAGAAGCCAGTGTGTAGACTTTCACAACATCTGGTTATGAATATATACATACCGCACCTTGAGGATTTTATATCCATCCATTCATTCATCTGTTAATCAATAATGTCAAGTAAACAAAATCAGATTCTATAGTCTTATTCAAGTACACTTTTCATTATTTAAATTTATATTGTAGAAAAGCATGGCTGGACAGAAATTGTCAGTTGAGGAGCAAAGGAGAATAAATAGAGAGTACCAACAAAAGCGAAGAGAAAAATGAAATGCTATGCAAGAGAAGGAAAGACAAAGGTGGAAGAAGAGAGTTAAAGACAAAAAATGTATACAAATAGATGAGATGGGAGACAGGGCAAAGAGGAATTGGAGAAAGTATTGGAGAGAGGCACAGAAAAGGTCCAGACAGAAAAGATCCAATGAAGATGCAGTGCTGGAGGCACACACCCCTCCACATAGTACGCAAGATCAGAATATTCAAGAATACAATGCCGGACAACTCAGACAGGAAAGGGAGATAAGTAAGATGAGACAAAAAGGCATTCAAGAGAAATTAAAACTTTGAAAGAGAAGCTTAATAATGTAATAAAGCAATGAAACAAGAAAGAAGAAGTCATTAAAGAAACTCTACAAATAAAACACAACTTGACTCCCCAGGCACAGAAACAAAGAAGATGCTATCAGGAAGCAACATTAGGAATCCAAAAATCAAGAAAGCCCTTCTATTCCACAACATCCTCAGAAGAGTGCTGAAGAAAAACAAACAAACTACTGGCAAGATTCTCAAAAAGTATCAACTCCTTCACCAAATGCACCAGTTTAGGATAACCTACAAGGTAATGAGAAGAAAGAAACAGACAAAGAAAAAGTCAACATTCCTAAAGGGTATAACAGAGAATGTTAAAGATTTCTTCCTGAACTTCCTGCATGTGTGACCACTGATAAGACTGACACCATCACTAGGAATAAGATGAAGCAGCAGAGAATGATCCTGGCAGACTCCATGATTAACCTCCACACTGATTTCCTCATTAGGAACCCCACTGTGAAGCTGAGCTATTCTTCTTTCTGTACTCTGAAGCCATTCTATATTACAGCACCAAAAGCATCTGATCTGATCATGTCAAAAGCATGAAAATGCATACTTAATGCTTGAGGTCTTTAGAAAGTCTGGTGTTGTGAAGTCAAACAAACTGGATGACATTTTTCAATTAGTTTGTTACTCTCCAGCAAGTGTGGCCTGCCTTCTTCGCACCTGCTCACAATGTCTAAACAAAGGTACAACCCAAGACCAAGACAAAATCCATGTTCAGTGGAAGCAGAGTTCAAGAAGTCACAGTCAATGAAACCCACATCAATATTAAACTTGTCCAACACAGTGGCAGTCTTTCAGAGCTTATCAAACTCTATGAGCAAATACTCAGAAATGAAACCACAACATGTGTGTTTTGTGCAAAACCAGTAAAAAGCATACAGAAACACAATTGAGACTTGTGAAGAAAGTACATAAATTGTTCACGTTGACTTTTCTGAATCCTGGAGATGCAATGTGGAAATGATGTGAAAGACACACATTCTTTGTAAATGTCTCAAAGAGTCTGAAGGGCATTCAGCTGTACCACATTGCAGAAGAAGACATGCAAATATACGATACAAGATGTTGGTTTGCCAGTGCTTCTGCCCAGCTACCTTCTATTTCCATGTTTACCTAAAGGAACAGTGATACAAGGAGGGAAGGGAAGAAAAGACCTTTGGCCATGTTGTGGAAGGAGATAGAAAAAGAGATGGGAGGGGAGATGGAAGTGGATATGGAACTTGAAGATGTGATGGAGGAGAAGTTGGATGAGGAGCCTCTGAAAGGTCCTGAGGGTACAGTAACAGTAAGAATTGTTAGCAGCCTTAATAATGGAGACTGGCTTGCAGTAGTATATAATGACCACTGGTGGCTAGCCAAAACCATTGCTGTGGATACTGAGCATCAAGATGTGAAAGTGGAGTTTCTGCATCCCCATGGTCAACTAGCAAAGTATCAGCCTAAGCTTCTCACAAAGGATAATAATAATAATAATAATAACCTTTATTTATATAGCACCTTTAATACAAGGAATGTAGCTCAAAGTGCTTTACATCAATAAATGTCTGTTTCTGCCCAGTTGAAGAAATCATAGTGAAACTAATGGGAAATGTATCACCAATCCAATTAAGAACACGAGAGATCTACAGCATAGCCCATGATGTCATGGACTTCATAGAGCGTGAGCATGTCCGACGCATGCTGATCAAGGCATAAGCGCAGATTAGACAAAAATGAAATTGTAAGTAAGCTAATTGAACATGATTCTAAGCTACAGATTATGGGCCCTATTTTAACGATATGAAACGCAAATATCAAACGCGAAACGCAATTTACATTGTGGGAGGGTCCCGGGCGCTGTTGCTATTTTACCGGCGGGATAATTGATTCTTGCACCTGACGCATATCTAAAATGGGTAGGTCTAAAGTAGCTTCATTAGTCATAGGTGTGGTTTGGGCATAACGTGCAATAAACCAATCAGATCGTCATCTCACATTCACTTTAAGAGCAGGCGCGCTTGTTCCATGGCGGATTGCTATTATAACAGCGATTTTCTATTGATTTTTCTTTTTACAAAATGTAAATAAAGAAATGTCACAAGACATACCCTACTTTCCGATTTTTTGGACTCACTCTCACTGAATCACGAGGTTATGAATGCATGGTAAAATTTTTGCCATGTAGTCTAACATTAGACCGAGATTACTCTTCTGTCAAATAAGCTTTCCACTCCCGTTCTGCATTTCTGGGCATTTAAGTGGCTGGCACGCATTTCAACATCACGTCTCCTGAAGTCCTCTAATATTTCCTAATTAATGTCATCTACACATCCATGATTCATGAAAATGTTGCGTAAAATACAACAAGCCACAAAGAATGCTGTGACTTGAGTAGTGTACCTGTTCTATCCAAACACCTGACGCGCATTTTCAGTGTGCCAAATTCAATTAGGCTACACTGCGTGTTTGTGTGTTTTTGATTAAACAGCATTTTACGCACTTGCTGGCTGTTGTCCCCTTCACAGCCACCCATCCAAGGGGGGATTCCTCATGGCAAAGTTGCCATAAATGAGTTGTGGCTTGAGCCTGAGTCAAGACATGGGTGATTTTACTATTAGCACCGCAAATTACGTGTGTATACTTGTTGATTGAATGGGTTCCCTTGAGATTTATGTATATCAGTGCAAATAATTTATTATGAATAATTTAAGTAAATGTGTACACTAGATGTATACCTATTTTTCATATTTTCGGACACCACAATGACTTCCTCGTGTGGTAATATTTTTCCTTCTAATTATGTATTGCAATAATAAAGAACTGCTGCATTTGTGTAGATGAGAGGAGCAAAGTGTATGCGCGTTGTGCACACGCTACATTATGGTTAAGCATGCGCCCTTAAAATAGCATATGAATACCACGCACGCCACTGACTTTAAACCAGGTTTTTCCTGGTCAGTGGCGGAATGTTTTCGGGGACTGCAAGATAGCACCAGGGTACGTTTGCGCTGGAACACGCCTCTTCTTTTCGCTGAACCGCCCAACGAACGCAAATTCATTCCCTAATTTACCGACGCACGTCTGTGGAGGAAAAAAGTCCCATATGCGTCCGGTGTAAGATAGGAATGATACATGCGTTTGTGTAAAAAGTCAATTGCGCTGGGTATAAGATAGGGCCCTATGTGTTGCAGTATTGTTGTCAAGGAATGTCAATTTAAGATCACACCCAGAATGAAATAGGCAGTGCAGGGTAATCACACATCCAACACACCTAAACACACACAAACACACACACACTCACGCCACTTTAAAGTAAATGACTACTTACAAAGGAGGAAAGGAAGAGGAGAAGAGGTGGATGAGTAAATGGAGAGCAGGAAGTGGTGTAGGGGAGGTAGATGAAAACAGGAGGAGGGTCCTTGGTTTCCCTTGTTTTTTGATAGTTGGAAACTGTGTTATTTCTAATAGTTGGAAACGGTGTATGTGCAATATGTTTAACATAGTTTGCTTTACAGTATGTTAAAATCTCTAACAACAAGGAGTAGTTTTAGTAGTAGTGTTTAAAGAGCACATTTGTTCAATAATCAGCAATGCACACACATTTTTTTGTCAACACCGTCAGGTTTTCGTCAACACCGTCAGATCTTTTTGGGCGCAGATGGCTCAGTGGGTAGGGAGTCAGACTTGTAGTCAGAAGGTTGCCAGTTTGATTCCCGACTGAGCCAAATGTCGTTGTGTCCTTGGGCAAGACACTTTACCCTATTTGCTCCCAGGTCGTTGCTGTAAATAAGAAATTGTTCATATTCAACTTACCTGGTTAAATAATGATTAAATTAAAAAAATTAAAAAATCTTTGTCAACACCGTCAGATGTAAAATTAAAAAATCCTTCCTTTAGTTTATGTTGTTTTTCTTATAAAGGACCATCTGATCTACATCCTCTTATGTATTATTTATTGAAGGAATTTGTTTTTACAATATTGAAATTAAAATCATAGTTTGAAAATGCAAATATTTAGAAATCTGGGTTTTCAGAATAGTGTGAAATCACAATTTTTTTATCAGAATAACTAAACACTATTACAACATACTTCAGAACTTTAGATTCTTGTTGGATTGGAATAATTTAAATTGTATACTTTTTAGTGTGTCTGACGGAGTTGACACAAATCCAGTTCTAAAGGGAAACATGGTTATTTGTTAAAAATGTGTTTCATTTAGAACCTGTTCCTTTACATGGTTAAATAGCTAAGACCTTTCTCTGCAGGGACATATAACTCTAATTGATATAGTGTGTATTTAAAAAAAAAGTTTTTTAAAACGTGTTTTGTCCCGAATCTCAATAATCAGTGACACACATCAATTAATTAATGCATGAATTCATGATAATTAATGTACCCTTACCGTATAGTGTTCCCAGTTTGGTTATTCAAACCAACAACAACACACACACAAATGTAATCTCATTTGATAGAGCATTGACTGACACACACACACACACACACATTGCTTTAATAGTCTTTAATAGTCTTTCTACATCGATTTAGTTAATGATCAGGCTATAATAAGACCATGTTGGCTATGTAATCGCTGACAACCGGGACAATTTCATAGTGGATGGCATAAACCGGGACATTTTAGCGTACAAATCTAACCTAATATATATATATTTTATCGCAGTCTACGCTCAAGTTGAAATTGACAAATCCCTTGCTTTGTGTACGAATCGGCGTATGCCCGTCCTACGCCTGTTTTAGGTTGTACACATGTTTCATAAATGAGGGCCAGATTCTCTATAAGATAGATGTAAATATCTCCATACTCCAAGTCTGGTAGAGACTTTGCAAGCTTCAAAGCAATGAAAACATCAGCAGGTGCTGTGTCTAGATCACAAGTTCTGAGTATGTTAATCTTTTCATGATATCTAATTTTAACATTTGGTTGATTGATTGTAGTATTGGAAATCTGTATGGCTGCAATTTCCCTGGCTGTGCACTGTTCGTCACCATTTTCTCTGTGAAAAATATTTGCTGTGAAAAAGGCCTATCGTGGCTGACTTATTATAAATGCTTCCATCCTAGTGTCTAAATATAAGCATGACCAAACCTTAAGTTACATGTTACCAGTATTTTGTGGTATATAGCCTGCAGGTATTCAATACAAAACTACCTAGCCTGCCAGGAGGAGGAATTGCTGTGAATATAGATAAATTATCATGATTGTGACAGCCCGACTAATGACTTTGTTAAAACATGTTAAAACGTTTCCCCCATTAACCCTCCTTGGTCTATCTCTAGAGCGTCAAACGCGATTATCTCACGAACCGTACATGCTAGCAACTAACTTGGTACCGTTGGAAAGACAAGAATTAGACACAAATAATGAGTGGTGGCTCATCTCTGTGGGTTGATTAGAGCCAGAGATTTTGCGCTTCAAAGCCAACAATGGTCTTTCTATTTGACTAAAAATGTCACAGACACAGACAGGAAGTAAGAAGTGAAAATGACAAAACAACAAATTTACAATGATGTAGGACATCATCCTGCAAAAAAAAACAATTTTTTGAGTTGTAATTTAGCTGGGTTTTAAAAACATATAGAAATCAGGGCCCGTATTTATCAAGCTTCTCAAAGTGCCATTTTAGTCTTAAGTGCTGAGAATTGACAGAATTTACTCCTACTCTCAAACTTAAGTGTAAAAGCAAGTTATCAAATTTCTCAAAGCTAAGAATCACTCTTACTCTCCCAGCTATTTAAGACCACTCGAGAGGTCTCTCAAGTGGTTAAGAGTTGCCAGTAGGGGCTTGTGATGGCGTAGACAGAGACGTGCGCAAATCTTTTAGGAGGAGAAGAATGTCTTTTTTAATTGTTTGACGCTGCTCAATTAATTAAAAACGGTATTGTTTGGACAGAGCAGGCATCATCTTCGTCAGCGACTGAGTGAGAAATGTCATTTCACCAGTGACATTTATGCAGCAATTCATTTTCAGATTAATTTAAGGGGGTGATTTTGCTTCGTTTGCAGCAATGCAATGCTGATGATTTGGCCCATCACAACCATCAATAAGCTGAATTGTAATGGAAACAACTATTGCACTTACAGCTAAATACATTGTCGAGCGTTTCATTGACTTCCTAACAACACCCCGCATATTCCAACAGAAGCAAACACAATTCATGTTGTTCTGGGTACAACATTTTGGATATGGTACCCAAATGGCCCATGTCGCGTGATATTGAAGGAAAGTGCCCCGAAGCAGCTGTTCGAAAGATACTTTCTGCCGCCGGAGGATACCCGCTCGTGGCTGCTCACCCCTTTCCATTTGCCACTGACAGAAACCCAAATTAACTAAAATAGATAGCCTTTTTGTAAGCTATTTATTCACAATTGTTTCATAGTTTATTAATAGAACACTAGATCCTATTATAGGCAATATATAATACAGGTCCTTCTCAAGAAATTAGCATATTGGAATAAAGTTTATTATTTTCCATAATGTAATGATAAAAATTAAACTTTCATATATTTTAGATTCATTGCACACCAACTGAAATATTTCAGGTCATTTATTGTTTTAATAATATATTTTGGCATACAGCTCATGAAAACCCAAAATTCCTATCTCAAAGAATTAGCATATCATGAAAAGGTGTCACAGTTCAAGGAGGGGGAGGCAGGCGCGTCTTCAGTAAACATGTCTTTATTGACATGTTTAGTGTCTTAAACATGTCTTTATTAACCCACAGAACTAAATACCCAACTAACGAGGGGAGGATTTGCAGGTGTGGAACAAACAACAGAACCGATAGGCTCACCAAAACATGTGACGGGATCATGTGACACAAAGAGCGGGAAACAAAACCAAAACAAAACACATAGGGGAGAAACCACCATGAAGTGACACAGAACAGGCACAAAGACTATGGACATTGTGACAGAACCCCCCCACCTAAGGAGCGACACCTGGCGCAACCACTCAACCAACAAACACTCAAACCCAAAAACAAGCACACGAAGACACAAGAGGTTGAGGGAAAGGGAGTGTAGCGGGGCCGGCCAGGCGGCAGGAAACACAGGGGCCGGCCGGGCGGCAGGAAACACAGGGGCCGGCCGGGCGGCAGGGGGGACAGGCAGTCCAAAGGGCCCGGGGACAGGCAATCCCTGTCCGGGCGTCAGCGACGGGGGTCCGGGCGTCAGCGACGGGGGTCCGGACGGGGGTCCGGGCGTCAGCGACGGGGGTGCGGACAGGGGTCCGGGCGTCAGCGACGGGGGTCCGGACGTCAGCGACGGGGGTCCGGACGGCGGCGACGGCCGAGCAGGGGGTCCGGACGGCGGCGACGGCCGAGCAGGGGGTCCGGACGTAGGCGACGGCCGAGCAGGGGGTCCGGACGACAGGGGGTCTGGGAGGACAGGCGGCAGCAGAGCAGGGAGCTCCACTTCCTCCATCGCCGGGTCATCGTCAAATTCCGGTGGTGGAGGCAAGATCAGCTCATCCAGCTCCCACACCTTCCACCAGGCGAAAAAAACCCTGGAACAAGACGCTGCCTCCAGTTGCAGGTAGTTCATTCTGTCACAGTTCAAGGAGGGAGAGGCAGGCGCGTCGGTTACACTTTATTTGGAGAGTCTGACATTCCATCTGTATGTGCTCTACAGATAGTTTGTTGATGATATGACTATCAACAAACTATCAACAAACCATCTGTTGATAAGCAACTAATTGTGTATTTTAAGGGTAGGGGTAAGTTTAGAATATTTTTTAGGGAAATGGTTAAGGTTAGGTTTAACATAAGGGGAATGGTTAAGGTCAGGATTAGGGTTAGGGTTAGTAGATAGTTTGTTAAAATGTTGTTGACAGTATGCAGATAATATGTAGAGCATCTAGAGATGGACTCTCAAAATAAAGTGTTACCGGCGCGTCTTCACTAAACATGTCTTTATTGAAATACTAGGAAGAACTGACAGGAAACACAGAGACAAGAATACATGAGTAACAAAGACCTAACATAAACAAGAACAACACTACATAAACACAAGAACAGAACCTTTAACTTATACAACATGACCTAGAACACAAGAGAAACACTTTACACTAAACATATGACTAGACTAAAGACAACTACTCCAAAGAACAACCACATACCTGACAGGAAACAATGAACTACACAGAACAAACAAACCCACAGAACTAAATACCCAACTAACGAGGGGAGGATGCGCAGGTGTGGACCAAACAACAGAACCGATAGGCTCACCAAAACATGTGACGGGATCATGTGACACAAAGAGCGGGAAACAAAACCAAAACAAAACACATAGGGGAGAAACCACCATGAAGTGACACAGAACAGGCACAAAGACTATGGACATTGTGACAAAAGGGTCTCTAAACGAACTATTAACCTAATCATCTGAATCAACTAATTAACTCTAAACACCTGCAAAAGATTCCTGAGGCTTTTAAAAACTCCCAGCCTGTTTCATTACTCAAAACCGCAATCATGGGTAAGACTGCCGACCTGACTGCTGTCCAGAAGGCCATCATTGACACCCTCAAACAAGAGGGTAAGACATAGAAAGAAAATTCTGAACAAATAGGCTGTTCACAGAGTGCTGTATCAAGGCACCTCAGTGGGAAGTGTGTGGGAAGGAAAAAGTGTGGCAAAAAACGCTGCACAACGACAAGAGGTGACCAGAACCTGAGGAAGATTGTGGAGAAGGACCGATTCCAGACCTTGGATGACCTGCGGAAGCAGTGGACTGAGTCCGGAGTACAAACATCCAGAGCCACCGTGCACAGGCGTGTGCAGGAAATGCGCTACAGGTGCCGCATTCCCCAGGTCAAGCCACTTTTGAACCAGAAACAGCGGCAGAAGCGCTTGACCTGGGCTACAGAGAAGCAGCACAACAAAACAACAACAAATTTTGCATGTCATTCGGAAATCAAGGTGCCAGAGTCTGGAGGAAGACTGGAGAGAAGGAAATGCCAAAATGCCTGAAGTCCAGTGTCAAGTACCCACAGTCAGTGATGGTCTGGGGTGCCATGTCAGCTGCTGGTGTTGGTCCACTGTGTTTTATC
>JACXGM010006933.1:14094-31810 GCA_016801145.1 Umbra pygmaea | reverse complement strand
TATTTACAAATCTTGTGCGTTTTACAGATCCCAGTTTCACTTGATCCACACCTCATCCACACCCAACACCGTCCATCTATCTTTTAACCAAAGCCATATTGGGTTACTATTTGCCATATAAATTTCTACTCTACTGTGATGCTTCACATAATTATGAAACCTTTCTATTCTCAATGACTCCACCAATTTGGAATTAAAGATAAATATTTTTTGCTAAAATAATTATCAAATTATTAATTGCCTGACTACTACATTTTAAGTCTCCAAGCATTGCTATTTGTAACGTTAATTCAAAACAAATATTGCATTTATTCATCCATTCTTTTACCTTTGACCAAAAACAAGCAACATACAGACAGTAATAAAAAAGATGATCTATAGATTCTGCTTCCTCAGAGCTAAATCTGCAGAGTTGGGAAGATTGTATTCCCCACTTGTATAGATTTTTATTTGTTGCCAATATTTTGTATAATAACTTGTATTGAAATATTCTTATTTTTGAGTCTGGTGTTGTTTTACGTATTAATCCAAATGCGTTATGCCATGGGATTGGAACATCAAACATTTCTTCCCAGCTATTTTGTATATGGAAAAGTAACCATTTTTTTTGTTCTTAGATGGAATTTATATATTTCTTTGTTTATCCGTATTTTCCTCATCCATGTGAGATCTTTAATACATGGTTGACAGACAAGATCAGACCTTTCCCCCCCTTGTATTTTCTTCTTCCAAGTATATGGTATTGCTGCGGTTAGTTGATTATATTTTTGTAGAGAGCATACATCACCATACGTTCTTGTAAACTGCATGTAAGGCATCACTCCCCCGGCTTAATTTATAATGTCATTTACAAACATTATTCCTTTTCCAAACATCCTGTCAAAGTATACAGGCTTTTTATCAACTAGTATATAAGAATTTAGCCACAATAGTTGTTGTAAGATTTGGTCCCTATTTTCAGGTGGATAAAATTGGAATTGCAACCAACCTTTCATGGCTTGTTTGAAAAATAATGACATCTTAGAAATTATTTCCTTTTCCAATATCTGAAAATGATCAGTTGTAATTTGTAGAAAAGGAAATAGGTCCTTACTGAACAATGGGTGAAATACTCTTATTAGCTTACTAGTGAACCAGAGATTTATTCTTTGCAGCTAGCCTGCTCCAGAGCAGGCTAACAGCCAGGCTAAAATAAATCCCGGAGCCTTATGTGTTAAATCAGTTGTCGCTCTGATCCGAAATAAACGTGTTAAACATTCATACCACTGTATTCTGAATGTGTTCTGCTGAATTGTTATTAACATTCTTGTCACTATTGCTGTCACGAGTTTGATTAAAATCAATGCAGTTGTTTAGATGTTTTGAAATGTTACATGAAGTTGCAACGCAGAGATGGCAAAAGTACTCACTTCCCATACTCAAGTAGAAGTACAAATACTTGTGTTAAAAAATACTCTGGTAAAAGTAGAAGTACTGATTTAACTTAATTACTCAAGTAAAGGTAACAAAGTACAGGCTTGGCAATTTACTTAAAGTATAAAAGTAAAAGTAGCCTTGCGAATGACAACCATTTTTTATGCAAAACTACCTGGACCACACAAATGTTACTAGAGTGCAAGCTGAGAAACTTCCATGGACATGTAAAAAAGGCTCTTATGTGCCATTGCCTACATTTTAACTAGATGTCTGCCAATAGGCCTAAAACATCACATATATGATTATTGGGACAGAGACTGGGACTTGAGATTAATAAGATTCTGACTGAGTAGCAAGATATTAATTAAATTATGATTCTGTGAGAATTCACAGATAAAGTTTTATTTTTTAATCTTCCCCTTAACATTTGAAGGAATCTACGTGTGTGTGTGTGTGTGTGTGTGTGTGTGTGTGTGTGTGTGTGTGTGTGTGTGTGTGTGTGTGTGTGTGTGTGTGCAGGACCCAGTGATGTTCCATTGTTCACATCTGCAATTAGAGCAAAACTTTGATATTCATAGATGACAGTGGTAAGCTCTTCACAGATGTTAAGTCTCTATCTGGATGTTGTTATTTGCTGCAAAACTACATATAATTTGTGACTACACTCCTCACATTTTTAAAAATATTTGATTATAACTTTTTATGTGACAACACTGAAGAAATTACACTTTGCTACAATGGAAAGTAGTGAGTGTACAGCTTGTATAACAGTGTTAATTTGCTGTCCCCTCAAAATAACTCAACACACACCCATTAAGGTCTAAACCGCTGGCAACAAAAGTGAGTACACCCCTAAGTGAAAATGTCGAAATTGGGCCCAAAGTGTCAATATTTTGTGTGGCCACCATTATTTTCCAGCACTGCCTTAACCCTCTTGGGCATGGAGTTCACCAGAGCTTCACAGGTTGGCACTGGAGTCCTCTTCCACTCCTCCTCCACCTTCCATTTGGGGATGCCCCACAGATGCTCAATAGGATTTAGGTCTGGAGACCTGCTTGGCCTGTCTATCACCTTTACCCTCAGCTTCTTTAGCAAGGCAGTGGTCATCTTGGAGGTGTGTTTTGGGGTCGTTATCAGGTTGGAATACAGCCCTGCGGCCCAGTCTCCGAAGGGAGGGGATCATGCTCTGCTTCAGTATGTCACAGTACATGTTGGCATTCATGGTTACCTCAATGAACTGTAGCTCCCCAGTGCCGGCAGCACTCATGCAGGCCTAGAACATGACACTCCCACCCCCATGCTTGACTGTAGGCAAGACACACTTGTCTTTGTACTCCTCACCTGGTTGCTGCGCCCCACGATTGACACCATCTGAACCAAATAAGTTTATCTTGGTCTCATCAGACCACAGGACATGGTTCCAGTAATCCATGTCCTTAGTCAGCTTGTCTTCAGCAAACTGTTTGCGGGCTTTCTTGTGCATCATCTTTAGAAGAGGATTTTTTTCTGGAACGATAGCCATGCAGACCAATTTGATGCAGTGTGCGGCGTATGGTCTGAGCACTGACAGGCTCATGAAAAGTTATAATCAAATATTTACAAAAATGTGAGGGGTGTACTCACTTTTGTGAGATACTGTAAAAATCCATAGCACTAAATGGCACAATGCAATGTGGAGTTTGATACCTAGCCAGATGGGACTCAGCTCTGTGTGTCTGATTCTACGGAAACACTTTTCCTTCCATTACAGAGTTTTACATAGTTTTGTTTAACCAACACAATCTGGTCCCCCAGTCACCCGTGACCCTGACTTTGGGTCACGAGGTTGGCTGGGCAGGTGTGTAGGAGACTTAAGGAAGTGACTGTCTTCCTCTGGATTTGCATAATGTTCTGACGTTAATTAGACAGACTGAACTTCTCCTGAACATATAAACTCTCTGGGATAATCGTCTCACAGACGGAGACTGTGTAAAAATCACAGTCTACGCATAGGTCACCTGGGTTTGGTATGTACTCTATCTCCGCACTGATGTCATAGAGCTTCCAATCCAGCTGTGTTCTTAATAGTAGTGACTTATCATATAACACACCCCCCCCCCGCTGAAGGCAGGGGTATACTTAATGACAGCGACAACTGACCTCATGAAAACAGCATGATCCAAAGCAGACTCCCAAGGAAAGGTCGCTCAATCATATCATAAACAAAGTGCAAAGCTGTATTCCCCTGTTGCACACAGCTATGACATATACTGTATCCTATACATGGTTGCCAAGACAACCACAACATACTATTTTGGTTTTAAAAAACGGGGACAGCTCTAGTCAGTGATCCGTATTATCGTCATCATTAACATTCTCAGAGGAATTAAAACAGCTCTGACTAGTCTATGCTCGTTACGCCTCTCAGTTCACTTGCATTGTCTTTTCTTACCCTCATGCTATTAGTGTTCTTGCAGCAGTATTGGATTGGATTCCAAAACCAAAGGCATTGTTATGTGTGGCACATTATAAAGTGCAAAATAAGCAAAATATATGGGAATATTCTGCTTTCTAAACTTATCCAACGGCTGTCTTCAGTGCCCAAACGCTTAATAAGTGTTATTAAAAGAAAAGGTGATGTTACAGTGGTAAACAGTCAACTGTCCCAAGTTTTTTGGAGTGTTGTAGTCATCAAATATGAAATTGTTTATTTTAAAAAT
The DNA here is from genome assembly GCA_016801145.1 of Umbra pygmaea. Lineage (NCBI taxonomy): Eukaryota > Metazoa > Chordata > Actinopteri > Esociformes > Umbridae > Umbra > Umbra pygmaea. The sequence continues at coordinate 27,695 of JACXGM010006933.1, read as the reverse complement.
AGATTAAAAAAGTTAAACATTACATAATGTGTAAATAATGTGTTTTCAATATATTACAGCGTGAATTGAATTTTCCAATATTGAATTTTCTGTACTGTCTCCACCTTTTCGGAATCGGGGATGTATATGCTAACACTGATTAGTCTTTTATTTCAAGTAGCTATCATCAAAGTCAATGCTTGTAGGGGGTGTGAGCTTAAGGTCAAGGGTAATTATGTGGGGGCTATTGGAGGCTCACCAAACTAGGCTGAAGAATAGCCTTAGATGAGTATTGGGACCAGTTTGACTGGCACCAGGAGAAAAACAAACAGGTGGAACATCCATAATACCAGGATGTGATATTGTCAGCCTGCCAGTTGTTGAAACATATCACATAGCATGAGTTATAAGTCCTAACAGCCTTGTCCCATGTCATTAGTCTTTGTTACACAGATTAAGTGCACTGTCACCATGCCCACGGACGAATTTGAGTGTGAGAGGAGGCAAAATGCAATATCAATATCCACCATGTTTTTTTTTATAAATAGCAGAGCTCTTTGGATGTCAGACATAGCAGAATTTTTGAAAAGTATCTTCAGAGAATTAGACGGATGAATTAGGACCTGTGCGTTCATATGTGCACTGCAGCACGGGCCGACATGCAGCAGCAACAGTTTATTTAGGTGTGAGACCTGCAGCTGTGCAGCAAGTTATAATATAATACTAGCATTGGTTTAGAATGCTGATGGCTTATAAAGTGATAGCCATTTGGATTTTCTACTTCTGGGTTCCACGGCACAAGCCGAGGGACTGGTCCTCTATAAATACTTTGCCAGCAGACAGCTGTGCATGCCGCCTGAGATATACAACACACAAATAGGGGCCCTGCCCTTTTTTACCTCCCTATATTAATGGGCAGAGAAATTCACATACGTTATGTCCCACATGGCACCCTATTCCACATTTAGTGCCCTACAGTCAGAAGTAAGGCACTATAGGAAATAGGGTGTTGTTCATGGAAAGGTCATGCTGTACGGTCAGCTCTATGAGCTACAGCTGTCCCAGGTTTTATCAAGGCTATAGTGTTAGTTGGGGAGCCTGGCCTGGTCACATCTCCAGAAATATAATGGCTGTGTGAACATTCATTCTGTGTAAGCTGTTCTCATGGTTGTTTGGCGTGGTCTAATGCAAATGTGGGATATTGGGACAAGCGCATATAAACAATAATTCGGTAGCCATTAGTATTACGAAGGTTGTTATGTCTCAGACTGGATTCTAATTTTGAAAAGTGACACCATTTGTTGGTCATGTTTATAGACTGGGGTTTCTGGTTATCCTACTGTTGGATACTGCCTGTAAATCAGTGTATAAAATGTGGAACACAATGAGCGAACAACAGCAAATATTACTTTTATTTTCTAACTTCACTGTTAGATGAGTGTGGGCAGTAGACAGGGGAGAACGTAAGAGTCGCAGCAGGGGACCTCAAAATAACATTGTAAATATTGCTACTCCTTCACTAGAACTTTTCATTTTAATATTCAATAAAGAGCCTTTAGGTAAACACTAATATACAGACTGTTAAAGGACAACTCCAGCGCAAAATGAACCTTGGGGTTAATAACACACTTTGTACTGAATCGACTGTTCTCTGGGATATAATTTCATGCTAATCGAATGTGCTCAGTTTTAGTACAAACTGTGATAATTAGCTTATAATGCTAGTTTTGAGGGCATGGATGAAGTAAAAATAAATCGCTATTTTATACCACTAACAAGGCTCAAAATAGCACCCCAATTTCATGGTAGCATAATGAGGGTCCCTACATGCAAACTGAAGCATTGTGAAATTTGTAAGTGTACAAACAGTTTATTAAAAAAAAATTTAAAAGACAGTACCGTTTTATGTATACAGCCAGGCGTCATCTTCGGAAAACAGCCTCGACCAGTTGAACCACAAACTCTGTGCTACGTGAGCTGAACTATTTTTTATAAACTGTCTGTACACTTACAAAGTTCTCAATACTTCGCTTTGCATGGGGTGACACTCATTATGCTACCGTGGAAGTGTGGTGCTATTTTGAGCCTTGTTAGTGCAATAAAATAACAATTTATTTTTACTTTATCCATGCCCACACAACTAGCGTCATAAGGTCATTATCAGTTTGCACTAAAACTGGGCACATTCGATTAGCATGAAAACACATCCCAGAGAACGGTCGACTCTGTACCAATGTGTTATTAACCCCTAGGTTCATTTTACGCCGGAGTTGTCCTTTAAACACAGGCTTGTGTTTGTTTCTTTTCTTTACACAAGTCTTGGTTTTGGTTAGAATCAACCTGAGAGTGAAAATGAAGACAACTCCATGGCTGTGCCCTGAAACAACTATTAATAAAGGCTGTCTGCAAAGTGCCTGCTACCAAACTAAATAGCTGCCAGAATTCTCTCTGTCTGAGTCACACACTGCTTTCATAAGAGACTAGGCAACCTTGAGGAACCTGGGCACCATTCACAACCACTAGATTCACCGTGTTCTTTCACAGAGCACCCCCCCCCACACACCCACCATGTCATGCTCTCTCTCTTTAAAGTGTTTGTGTCGGCACCCTGGCCTGTTGTGTTGACATACCACCACCACAGCTGGCATTAGCCCAAAGCACGACTCCAGATATTATGGCTGTTTTTAAAAAACACATATCTTGTCAACAATTTTAAATTATATATAATACACAGTGTAATGTTAATTATTTTGAATTAAAATCACCTAACTGTTATGAGTGTATTGTGTAATCTGCATTTATACAGATTTGCACCTCTTCTTATAAACATTCACAGCAAAAAGTCCATAGTTAAATTTACACTCGCAGTGTTTATATACTGGAGCTATATAAAAACTGAGAGTGTTAATTTAACACTTAGGGTGTTGATAGGGTGTTGATTTAACACTTAGGGTGTTGATAGGGTGTTGATTTAACACTGGACTTTTTGCAGCGAACAGACCTTTCACACTAGGTGACCCATTTAGCGCCTTAGCAACACAGAAAAGTCACAGCGGTAACAAAGCTGATTATTTTTTATTTCGGCAAAGGACCTAGCTAATGATCGTTACCAAATTATATCAACTCCTGAAATGGAGCTGTAATCCAGCAACATATTTCATTTTCAGGCATTTTAATGCTTATTTGGCAATGCTCACTCATTCCTCTGTGGATTGTCATTGCAATCTAGCCAGACTAGATAAAATAGCATATTTCCCTGATCTTTGATGATGGACAGAGTAACTCCAGCTCTCTAAATTATAAGAAAATGGAAACAATAGGTCTGACTTGGCACAGCTGGGAGAGAAAAGCTCTTGGCCAGGAAATGTCCTCCCTGCTGTTAGATTATTAGTATGGAATGCAATGTACGTAGGACTACAGTAAGACCCACTCTAGAGCATGTGGATCGGAAAGCCACACTAACCCCACCTGAATGGCAGTTGTGTACAACCAAGGAAGAGTGTAATGAAGTTGATTGTATGAGACGCATTATGACACATTAAATAGAATTATTTTTTCTAAGAACACAGAGAGTATCATAACTTTTTGTTACAGTTTTACTTTGATTCCAGGTGAACGTTCTTTCAGATCATACTAACTCCCTGATTAGAGTCTCAAACCTATTCTGAATAAGCTGTGTAATTTCAGAAACAAAAACAAAAAGTAGGAAATGCAGTTTGGGACCAGAGCTGGACAACGAGCACCATTCAGAGGTGAAAGATAGAATGTAAGATCACAGAATATGTTACGGTCTAAGTCTGCACTATGTAATGTTCCATTCATTTGTCCTGTCGGCCCTGAATTTTATGTAGATTTTTTATTATTTCATACATATATATGTATATATGTTTTTACTGAACACAGGAATAATACAGGGAAAACATAACCAATTCCCGAAAATACACATTACTATTTTGTCCATAATATGCATTTGTTGCTAGTTAGAGCTATTCTACTGTCTGCATTTTGAATTATTTAAGTTGATGTTTTCAAGCCCTGGTTCCTAACATTTACTATTCCTAAAACATTGTTTTTGTAGTTATTTTGTAGTTGTTGAAGAAGTTACATAGTGCAGGTTTAATTGTTGAATATTTCAATGTAAAACTTAAAGGTGGAGATCACATGAATTGTAGCATTTTACTATTAAATCATGTAGGGCTCTCTCTCAAATCTACAATAGGATGTATTTGTACCAGCTCATAACATAGGCCATGAGATATAATCAACATGTATCCATCAATTTCTTCATGCTTGGTTAAGAAGTGACCTCATGATAATGTTCCTCTGCAGAGATAGGGACGCACAACGTGACCCAGGCTTTGTCAACAAAACATGATCCAGTTGAGTGCTAGAGCTCCGCAATGACCACTGAGATCAAAATAGCTGTTGTCCAAAGCCAGGGAAGAGAACTATCCGAATCTAATTTACAGCCACCAAGAGGGCCATAGCCTGCTGTACTGTGAATAATGCTGTGTGAACTATTTGTGTTGGGGGTTCACGGTCCCTGTGGTCTCCCTCCTGCAGGTGAGAATGCGATCCAGAAGCAGCACAGCGGTGGAGGGCCCAGATGATGGGCAAATCAACCAGGTCATCCAACCCGCTAAAGCCTTCACTAAAAAACCTGAGGACAACACACCCGAGCTGGTGAAGAGGAAAATTAAAGTCCAGCGGGCAGAGAAAGAGGGGAAGATTCAGACAGGGTCTGGCATGCCGAAACAGTCCCAGAGGACCCCAAAGGGCACCGGAGGTCAACAAAAGACAGCAGGGGTGGCAGAGCTCTCCAAAGACGACCTGCTTCGTCTGCTGGGAGTCATGGAGGGAGAGGTCCAGGTGAGAGGTTACTCTAAGACACTACTCTAAGACACTACGCTTTAGTGCCTGACCCTGTTAATAGTGACTCAAATTGCACCCTATTACCTATACAATACACAACTAGTCACCCCTACAAATTTTGTGATGTATAATTAAAAGTTGTGGCCATGCCCATCCAACATCTCCACTACGATTGCAGTACATGCTTGCTCAACCGAGATGTTTCTCCTGGTACACACACACTTGAGGATCGATCATTCAGAGCCAACAACCTTGAATAAGCTTCTCAGGTGACCGACCTACCACAAGTAGTCATAAGGGTCCGATGTGACAAGACGACCCTGTCCGACATTCTACCCGTCCGTCAAAGGCAGCACTAAGCCAATTTGTCTAGGCCTATGCGGGAGCCCTAGGCACTTCAGTACATCCCAACCAGGATTAGAACACCTGGCCGCAAAACACAGCTGCAGTGTGAGACAGTAATGTAGTCACTACATCTCCTACAACATTGTGCTGCTGTGCACTAAATAACTGCTAATATTCTTATTAGCAGCTATATATAGCAAGTGGCAGCACACCAACATCTCATTGTCTGATTGGACATGTTACTATAACCAGGATTGGACTGTGGTCAGCAGCTTTACTCAGGTCCCTTCCAACGTGGGCCCAGTGTGCTGGCCCTAAGTATTTCCAGGAAGCAAAGACTGCTGGGTCAGTCCTGTGTTAGTCCTGCAGTTCTTATATATGTTAGGTCCCTAACCAAGCTCATGTTAGCATCAAGCTCCATGTTAGCATCAAGCTCCATGTTAGCATCAAGCTCCATGTTAGCATCAAGCTCCATTTTACCATCAAACTCCATGTCAGCATCAAACTTCATGTTAGCATCAAGCTCCACATTAGCACCAAGCTCCATGCTAGCATAAACCTCCATTAGCATTAAGGTCCACGTTAGCATCAAGCTCCATGTTAGCATCAAGCTTCATGTTATTATCAAGGTCCACATTAAAATCAAGGTCCAGGTTAGCATCAAGGTCCATGTTATTATCAAGGTCCACATTAAAATCAAGGTCCAGGTTAGCATCAAGGTCCATGTTAGCATCAAGGTCCATGTTAGCATCAAGGTCCATGTTAGCATTAAGGTCCATGTTAGCATTAAGGTCCATGTTAGCATTAAGGTCCATGTTAGAATCAAGATCCATAGTAGCATCAAGCTCCATTTATAAACAAGGACAGATATTCTGCTGATGCTAACATTCTCAACCCCATCTGCCTCCCTCTCTCTCCCCATCCCTCTCTCTAATCCATTTAGCTATGCACATTGTTGACCACTTTCCAACTTTGCCATTCAGGATAAACAACAAAACAACCTCCTCCTATTATTTATATTGAACTCAAACCCTGAACATTTCAAATGCATTATGAAGGTCTATTCAGCACAGAAGAAAGTAATGTGACAACAGAAGAATGGTCTTGTTCATGCCATGTAGATAACTTGTTAATGATATTCTACTATGTCGATCACGTCACTATGAAACATTTATAAGGAGTTGAATAAAGAAGAGTCTGGTTGTGTTCTCCATCTCCATGCCAGAATATCTGGGTCCAACATGTCAGCAATATCACCAATTGCCTCATTGTGCACCATGCATATTTGACGATTCCATACATGCATATTTGACGAAGCTGTGCACAATAGGGAATGTGACAGAGTTTGGTGTTTTTTTTGCAGAAAATGACAACTGGTCAAAATAACAAAAAAGATGCAGTGTTATCAGACCTTGAACAATGCAGAGAAAATAAGTTAATAATAATTTTAAACAACAGAGTACTAATGTGTTAACTTGGGAAGAGTTCAGAAATCAGTATTTGGTGTAATAGTAATGTTGGCATGCTCTCCACCAATCTTTCACATTGACGTTGAGTGACTTTATGCTACTCCTGGCTTAGAAAATGTCAGCAGCTTGCCTTTGTTTGATGGCTTGTTACCATCCATCTTCCTCTTGATCACATTCTAGAGATTTTTAATGAGGTTGATTTAAGAAAAATATGCAGTGGTCTCTTGTTTTGTTTTTTACCAGAGCTGTATAAGTATATAAAGAGAATCTAATATATTATAGGGAACAGGCTGTGTTTTGACAAACAACCTGGGGTAAGAGAATAGCATTTTGAGGAGGAAGACACTGAGACCTAGCTGAGGAAAAGTGCACCCTCATGTGGAGAGTTGAGATCACCACCATGAACATGCTGTTTTATTTTAATAGTTACCACCCCTTGTGGTCATTTCCATATGGAATAATGATAATCATACTTTGCCCCTGGCATGGTTATTCTAAAATCTATTACCTTGGAAAATGTACTTACATAACTTTCCAAAATAAAACATCCTGCAGGTCCCCCAACTGACAATGTGAAAGCTTCGTCATCATTATCCCAGGTAGCGGCTGCAAATAAAAATAGGTTCTTAGTCCACTTGCCTTGTTAAAAATGTAACTTTCCATTCATTTGTCTGGGCAGGGTGAATTTAAAATATATTTAATTATATTGTTCTATTTAGATTTTATTGAAAACTGGATCAATACAGTGTCCACTTTTTGAATATACAGCTTATATATATTTTTTGGGTGATTTTTCCCAATTTTTCTCCTTAATTCCCTCTCTAGATGACAATTCTTATCGCACTTTTCACCCAACATGGAAGCCTTTAGTGCGATCATGCACAGGATGATGTACAGGCACCCGATCTGAACACAAGTATTCGCTGGAGAGTGACGTGGGCAGCGCCAGTTTTGCGCTGCCTCGTGCAGGATGCCCGGGGTATGTCAGAGAACCCATGGTCAGGCTCGAACCCATGATCATTGTGACGTAGACTGTCCTGCAATGCAGCGACTTAGCCCACTACGCCACGTGGACCCCCCCAATACACATTATTAATTAAAATTACGATTTTGCCGTGTTCCAATATGCTAGTTCTTAATAATGTTTACCAGTCCTAAAACCACATTCTTTAGTTTTTAGAAGGGCTGACACATTCCCCATGCTCCTTGTCCATAGGCTAGAGAGGACATCATCCGCATGCTGAGGTCAGAGCGCACAAGTCCTGAAGCCCTGGAGGCCCATTATGGCTCAGCTGCCCCCATCAAACCCCTACAAGCCCTGCAGAGAGACAGCCTGCTCATCAACACCACAACACCCAGGGACGACGTTTACCAGCAGCCCATGCACGAAGTGAGTGCCACTGCGTTTCCAGAAACATTTTAAGAATACACTATTTATCAAACATTGGTAGCCCCACACAGTGTGGTCAGAGAGGTGAACCTTATTTAAGATACCGGTGGGCTGCCAGTGTTTGATTGACAGGCTGACCATACCTCTGCCTCTATGGCCCCTAAAGTAGTGCACTTATTAGAATGAGGGTGCCATTTGGGACAAAACAATGGTGGTTGTCATTAAAGACGCTCTAATGTGGTGGTCAGTTGGACCGGCTGGAGGACAAGCATCGCGAGACGTACAGGCGCATGCTGGAGCAGCTGCTGTTGGCTGAGAAGTGTCACCGGCGCACTGTTAACGAGCTGGACAGTGAGAAACGCAAACACACAGACTTCATGAACAAGAGCGATGACTTCACCAACCTCCTGGAACAGGAGAGAGAAAGGTAAGATGATGTGTGTGTGTGTGTGTGTGTGTGTGTGTGTGTGTGTGTGTGTGTGTGTGTGTGTGTGTGTGTGTGTGTGTGTGTGTGTGTGTGTGTGTGTGTGAGACAGACAGATTTGCCTAATTTCATGTCAGTACATTGATTGTGTGCTAATTGACAAACAGGTCATGATGAGGGATTAAGGAGAGGTCAGTGTCAGCCATGTTGGGATGTGATCATTATCACTCCACAGCCACACAGCCCCGCACATACACACATTCAAGCAGCTCTGCCTGAGCAATACTGGACACATACTGGGGGACAAATCGGTACGTAGGACAGTGAGGCATCTTCAAAGAGCCATTGCGTGCAAATACTGGTAACCCCTTCAGAGAGTGAAAGAGGCCCTCCCACGTGATGAATAGACTGACCAATGAGACATGACACCAGGATCAAACAGTGCCACCAAGTCAATTTCAAGAGGATACAACCTCTCCAATAAGGCATGAGGGGGTGTAGTATATTATATAGCCAATATGTCACAGCTAAGAGCTGTCCTTAGACACGACACATTGCGGAGTACCTGGACACAGTGCTTAGCCATGGTATACTGACAATATATCACAAATTTTCACGATATCTTATTAAGCTTCTGAACAGAAGTGGAGTCCTAGTTCTAATCTAACTGGGTATCTACAGTGCCTCAAGACATGCAAGTCACTACAGAACCACTAACATCATCATCTACTTACAGAGCCGTGGTGTGCTTGGATAAGATCCAGAGCATGGATTGCTTTCTCTGATAAAACAAGGATGAATGGTCCAACATCGTCAGAAGAGCGCCTGCTCTGAACTCCATACTGTTATGCCCAGCTAGAGGTACTGAAGGCATAAAATAAGCCCCATAGAAAAGGCCTTACGCTTCACTGAACCATTTACAAACAACGTGAAAATATTGTAGTGTTTTGACAGTGCTTGTTTACTAGCCGGCTTATGTAAGGAGCAGATTTATGGCACAGTTCCAATTTGAGGAACAAATGTTTTTGTATGCTTCCTCTTCCATGACTGAAAAGCCGCCCTACATTTTAATCTTTTAATTATTTAGTTAATTGGCTGTCGTTAGTGTTTTTCACATTATGCTTTTTATAGCTTTACAATACATGCACATTCCTTTAGTGGTGAGATACTTCACTAGACAGAAACACCAATAGCATCTGCTACAGTATAGCAAGTCAATTTATTTATAAAGCACACTAACACAGTTACACCTCGGTGCTGATATTCTGTTTGTGACCAACAGAGATGGGCATAAATACAGTAATAGATTACTTTTCTGGGTTGGACTGAGTTCACAACTTTTCGGAAGTTCCTCAGTACGACCATAATGACCAGGTAAAAGATGTTCATAACTTACCAGTGAGCTATGAAAAATGAAAATCTTCAATTGGAACAATGGGAAAAATTCTGAAATTACAGAACTTAATTTACCTGGTCATTAGTGTCTTGCTGAGGAACTTCCCAAAAGTTGTGAACTTAGCCCAACCCAGAAAAGTAATCTATTACTGTATTTATGCCCATCTTTGGTGACCAAGACAACATTTCTCTGTCATCTCTCAGAGGGAAAGTAATGACATGACAAGAATGTTACCCACTTCCTCAGACCACAAAATATAGGGTAGAACATGGCTGCTTCACGACTATTTAAACCTAAACTACTTGCCAGAGTTTGGTCTAGTGGTCTAAGCTCTCGACTTTGGCGCACGCCCCTGTGGATCGAGGTACGAGCCCTGGCTGACTGTGCCCTTCCGCTGTGTCCCTCTACACACCTACACACAAGCCTCTGCTTCCCACTGTCGTGTCAATAAAAATATTTTTTAAATACCCACCAAACAAATTTTACAAAAAAATTGAAAACTTTCACTACTATCTGCACTTTTCAGAAAGACATCCCAGTGAAACACTAGATAGTATATTAAACAGTGCATTAATGTATATCCTGGTCCCAAGTACTCACCTATATAAGGAAATGGTGAAACTTGGGTTTAATCCAACGTTTTGATGGACACTATTTACTTCTGTACATGGTTCTTCATAGTAAAATATGGAGCTTCACAATACTTGATGATTTTGGACATTGTCAAGATAAGTGAACACATTTACAGAGGTGTTACGCTCTATTAGGCACGATGTTGAGATTATCATTATAAACCATGTTGGAAACACAATGGAACTAACAATCTGACCAAATAGCAATAAATGTAGTTCATTTCTTTAGCTAGGCTAATGTGGATGTATTGTCTAGGAAATTTTAACTGTGTTAAAAAATAGCTTTTGATATACATATATATACATATATATATCATATTTTCTTGGAATAAGTCATATTTAGCAAAATGTGAAATGAGACCTGTGATCTCTACCACTGTATAATAAATTACAGATTATATTCTCTAAACATTTTAATCACTACTAATTTGAAAACGCAAACCCCCCACACACGCTCAAGTTGAAAAAAGTTGTACACACGTGTGTTCTCTGATGCACAGATTTCCAGTTGCCTTCGCCTCCTCCACCATTACTAGATCCCAGCCCCTCATCTCTGACTTCACCCTCATGACTCCCCCGGGTTAGCTCCCTCAGCAGCGTGTGATAACACATTCCTACCAGCTACCGTCACCTCGTGGATTCACTGCACGGGATGTTATAGACTAAACACCTGTGAGATGATGCCGGTCAGATAGGAAGATGCGGGAGAAAAAAGCGAGAGCTCCGCCGTGCCAGAGATGCTATTTGTTTGTAGTTCATCCACCATGGTGAAACCTCATCCTCGCCTTTTTTTATCAGGTCGCTTTTATATAATTACGCAGTAAACCCAAATTAGAGAAGGTACTTTTCTTCATATTACAGTAATGATTTTAAACTCATTTTTAATTTCTGTTTTATGGTTCGCTGATTGTTATCGCAAGTGTAATTACAGTGGTTCAGTCTGGTTTATATTTCTCTAGAGACAAGGTGTGGGAGGTTTGCCGTAACAGATTGACCTCTATCAACAGAATGGATGAATAGCCAAGAACAGAAAGCAGGCCTGTCACCTGCTAAAGGACATTCATAATGCCAGGATAACCACACTCAAATATCATAGAGCTCCTGGATCACACATTACAACTGAGAATACAGAGAGCTACAATCAGTACCTTGTGGCACAGTATTAGTGATATTATAATTCAGACAACTGAATCTGGTTAACTTTACTAATTCACATTAGTCTAGTCCAGTAACAATATGTGCATGATGGATGCTTTGTTGGAGAATGGCATCGATTACATGTACACATTTAGCTTTAGGATATTGTTTTACAGCTTTGTTATAACATTTTTCATTTTAAAATGGCAATAACATGCAAGGTCACGTAGAGGAGCTAAGCAAATTACCGTCATGTGATCACCCAAGGGTACGAAATGACATAGAACCCGTAAAACATAATTCTGGTAGCTAACAGATAGACAGTTCCTAATAATACAGTATACATTCCTTCCATTAAAGTTTATCATGTAACAACAGTTGACTCCTTTTCCTGCACATAAATCTGAATCTTGTGTTTTCTTGGCAGACCAAGGCCACCCTTGACCTCATATTGCAGGTTTTAAGATCCATACAGTGACATCAGCCCGGTGGCATTTTCATGGATCCACATTAACAAGGCCAGGAGGGCAGCTCCCAGTCACAGGCTTAGTGTGGATCAGAGATCTCAACTTTAAATGGAGAATGTGCTCCGAACGACAGGTCTTTCCAGGCAGTGTACTTCCTCATAACACTGCCTCACGCTATAGAGATGGTCCCGCGTAGGGTAGGAGTCTTTCTGGCTTAGACATTGCAACTTAAACATAGTCTCAGGAGCACTAGACGTTTGTTGAACCAATTTCACAATGTTCTGAAAACGTATACTTTACCATAGGTTCTGGCATCTTTGAATTACAATACGTGCTGCAGATGTTAGGTACCCCTAGCATCCTACACGGAAATGTGAATGCTTTTTTTTCACTGCCTCTGTATTCAATATGAACTGAAAATCTGGCACTAATGTAAAATTGTTCTCCCCACACAAACTTCCCTTGCATTGTCGTCTTGTTTCTATGGAAACACAGTAGTTTTATAAGACCAAAGAGACATTTGGGTCATGCTATACAACAGTGTTTGGAAAGCGGAAATTAATCTATGCTTAGTGTCATTCAATACATATGTACCTACAGGCTGCTTCAAATTTAGTTAACATCTTAGAAATACAATTCTCCATCACAATTGAAAGAGAGAGAGACTAGAACAGGAAAGATAGTTGGGAAAACCTCCACCCCCTTACTTGAACCCCTCCTCCACTGTGGCCAAACAAGGGCAGCACCATTGTGCCATATATGGGAGGAGGGATGACATCACCGGCTTGTTGTGTAGGGCTAGTTTTACACAACCTTCACCTTTCATTGTCCATTGATGACATCTTTGGAATGTGAAGGCTAGTGGCGTAAGCCTCAAGACCCTGTGCGGAAGAGCCGCTCACAGCTGAGCTCCTGCGCAATCCAAAACCACTTGACGGGGACCTACCTGATGTGACCCCCTCCCAGCAACTAGTGGGTAAGTCAGAAAGTTTGAGGTGTGGAAACTTTTTTTAAGAAATACTCCAATCTGGCTGCTATCTTACGTATAATTGTTAAACTGGTTTATGGTTGATTTTTCCACTGTGGAGGGGTAGTTTATTTGTAATGCAAAGCAAGGCTTCAACAAAGAACAATTATGTGGATTGGCTCCTGATTATTCACTGGTTTTCTGGTGTGGGCACCATATGGAGTGGACCTGTTTCAAGCAGCACACTATCCTCAGCAGTGGAGACACAGAGACTCCCGCAGAGTTTTAGTTAAACATCTACTCAACATTATTCCGTTAAGGTTCACTCTGTGGGTCCACAGGTTGGTGGTGTGGCTCGCCGCTTTAAGGACACTTTTTGTTTATTCACTTCAGTTAAGGTGTATCGGATGTTATGGTCTTTTTCACGGTGTGAAGGGCATGGTTTACGGGTTAGCCCTGGTAAAAGGGGAATCACATGAGTGTTCAGGCTTCTAATCTACCCCCCCCCCCCCCCTCCCTTTGT
>JACXGM010006933.1:0-13994 GCA_016801145.1 Umbra pygmaea | reverse complement strand
ATTATATTTTTAATGCTATTTTTGGTTTACAAACTCATAGCTGAGTTATCAGCAGGTAAGTACATTGTTTCTGTCCAGTGTTCCAGCAGAGGTAATTAAAATTAGCATATGCACACTTTTGGTCACTTAATGCAAAACAGGAATCACTCTTTGTACCTCTGTTTCTTCACTTTATCACTTTCGCTCTTCATCTACCATTCTCTCTGTCTCTGTCTCTCTCCCTCTGTCTCTCCCAGATTAAAAAAGCTGCTAGAGCAGGAGAAGGCATACCAGGCTCGTAAAGACAAGGATCACAGCAGACGGCTGGAGAAGGTCCGTGAGGAGCTGGTCAAACTCAAGTCCTTTGCCCTGATGCTTGTGGATGAGCGGCAGCTCCACATTGAGAAGATCGACCAGCAGAGCCAGAAGGTCCAGGACCTCAGCAACAACCTGCAGGAGAGAGAACAGCGGCTGGCCACTATCAGCGGAACCGCCAAGGAGGATCGCCAGAGGGTCCTCAGGCTGGAAGCGGAGCTGGAGTGCAAAGCGGTGAAGTTCACCCAGGAGCATGAAGAAATGAATGCCAAGCTGGCAAATCAAGAGTCCGAGAGCCGGGAGCTCCGCCTTAAGCTGGCAGGCCTGGCCAATAGGGTCAGAGAGCTGGAGGACAGCAACAAGGCATTGCAGAAGTCAGAAGAGGATCTTGTAGAGCTAAGGGACAAGATCAGCAAGGGCGAGTGTGGAAATTCGAGCATAATGGCGGAGCTGGAGACCCTGCGCAAGAAAGTCCTGGAGATGGAGGGAAAGGACGAGGAGATCACTAAGACAGAGAACCAGGCCAGGGAGCTGAGAAAGAGGCTGCAGGCTGAGGAGAGCACTGGTAGGGAGCTGAGGATAGAGGTGGAGAAACTGCAGAAGAGAATGGTGGAGTTGGAGAAACTGGAGGGGGCCTTTAATGCCAGCAAGTCAGAGTGTGCAACGCTTCATTTTAACCTGGAAAGAGAGAAAGGAATGGCAAAGAGCTTAGCCGGTGAGCTGGACACAGTGAAGAAACATGTAAAAGAACTGGAGAATTCAGAGTCGAGACTTGAGAAGGCAGAGATGGGCCTGAAGGATGACCTGAAGAAGCTGAAGTCATTTACAGAGATACTGGTGGACGAGAGAAAGAACATGACTGAGAGAATTAAACAGGAAGAAGAAAAGTGCAATGACTTAAGTAAGATGTTCAAAGCTGAGCAGGGCAAGGTTATGGAGGTCACTGAAAAGCTAATTGACGAGAGCAAAAAGCTCCTCAAACTGAAATCAGAAATGGAGGTAAAAGTAACGTCCCTCATCAAAGAGAAAGATGAAATAAAAACGAAACTTGCATGTGAAGAGGAAAAGTGCAGAGATCTTAACTTCAAGGTTGGTGTGATGAAAAAACGAATGGAAGAACTAGAGGGCGTAGAAAAGGAATCGTTTAAAAGCAGAGCAATTAAGGACAAGCGATCCTCAGATGAAGACCACAAAGTCAAAGAGCTAATGCAGGAAATTGAGAGGCTCAAAAGCCGCCTCAAACAGCTGGAGATGTTGGAAGGTGACCTGATGAAGACAGAGGACGAGTATGACTTACTAGAGAAGAAGTTCAGAACAGAGCAGGACAAGGCAAATGCTCTTGCTCAGCTGTTGGAGGAGATGAGGAGTCAGATCGCAAGGAACAAGGCCATTGAAAAGGGAGAAGCAGTGTGCCAGGAGGCTGAGATGAGGATGCGCTGCAAGATGGAGGAGGCCAGAACAAGAGACCTGCAGTCGGAAGTCCTTGCCCTCAAGGAAAAGATCCATGAGCTGATGAACAAGGAGGATCAGCTATCCCAGCTTCAGGTGGACTACTCAGTCCTCCAGCAGAGGTTCCTGGAGGAGGAGAACAGGAAGAGGAACATGAGCCAGGAAGTGGTTAACCTCACCAAAGAGCTTGAGGTTTCCAAGCGCTACAGTCGCGCCTTGCGTCCCAGCATGAATGGGAGGCGGATAGTAGATGTCCCAGTCACATCCACCGCGGTGCAGACAGATGTGGTGGTCAGCGAGCCTTTGGAGGAGGACACACCTGCAGTGTTCATCAGGAAATCTGTCTTGGAGGAAAATCACGTTATGAGTAACCTGAGGCAACGAGGTTTGAAGAAGCCTGCAACCGTGCTGGAGCGCTACCCACCTGCAGTCACCGAGCTAGGCATGAGAAAATCCTGGATCCCCTGGATGAAGAAAAAGGATGTAGTGACAATTACGCAGAACAGCTCAGAGAAAACCCAAACCTCTCAGATTAATGGGGACTCCTTCACTCATCCGACGGCACAGACCATGTCCCAAACACCGGGCCAGCCGCTGCACATCCGAGTGACCCCCGATCGCGAGAACAGCACTGCCACTTTGGAGATCACCAGCCCCCGCGCTGAGGACTTCTTCTCCAGCGCCACCATCATACCAACCCTGGGCCTCCAGAGGCCTCGCATCACTATTGTCCCCAAGCCCATCACTGTGTCATCAAAGGGAGGGCTCGAGCAGTGCAAGTCCCCAGTCACCATCACCACCATCTCCAGGACCAAGTCCCCGGAGAAGAGCAAGGACTCCTCCTACCCAGACTCAAACAGGCCCACGTCGCCCGTCTCCATCATCACAGTGACCACAAGTCCACTTGGAGAGGACTTTGCCTCTGCATCCCAAGAGTCCCAGGACATCAACAACATGGGACGCACTGTGTTCAGGGTGACCCCGGAGAAGCAGAAGGTGCCGACGCCCGTCAAGAAATACAACTCCAATGCCAGCATCATCACCACCACAGAGGACAACAAGATCCACATCCAGCTGGGACCTTCGTTTAAGAGAGCGACAGACTGCGATTCTAGCAGCCCCACGGTGACAAGCAGGCCCCTTGGTGTGGGCGTAGAGGGCAAAGAGGCACCCACGGGTACGGTACTCCGCTCCCCGCATCACTTCAACACCATCACTGCGTGCGGGAAGTCCACCCCTAGCAAGCTCACCAGCAGCATCACCATCACCCCCATTACATCAACGCCCTCCAGGCCAACTCAGTCTGTGGTGAGTTTACAGTGTAATACCTGATATCTTTACAGGAGCTTCTCTCGCCATTTAAATCTAACTGTGGTGAGTTTACAGTGTAATACCTGATATCTTTACAGGAGCTTCTCTCGCCATTTAAATCTAACTGTGAGGCTTTTTATTGCGAACGCTGTTTGTGTTGATTGGGTGTAACCTCTTAACTGGTATGATAAGTCAGTTACATTTAAGTAATTACACATTTTTTATCAAGTGACTTTCAGAAAAATCGAAATCTAATCAGTATCCAATATTCTATATTTCAGTTGCTTCTGAATTGTTTCAAAATGATATCAGGTGGTGTCCGCTCCCTAGATAGAACTCTTTCCAGGTATACCAAAACATAATGCCCTCCTCGTTAATATTACTAATACTAAAAATGGAATGAATTGACCCCCCATATCCCCACATTTTAAAGGTCTCTCTTAACCGTACTCATGTTGACACACCTGTTCCTACTGGGACAAACTCACAAATCCCTCCTCTTTAACCCAAAATCCACAGTCATGACCAATTTGGGTGTTTGTCCTACATATAAGCAGTAAGGCCAGCTTACTGTAGTGGATGACGCAATATTTCAAAAGGTATGAATTCAACATAGAATTATGGGGGAGCTTTGAAATGCCCTTTGCTTTTTTTGTGGGGGGTGGTTGAAATGCCCTTTCCCAATGCTGTGAAGTGTGAAAGGTGAGCTACTACAGTAGCTTTAAGTTTCTTCCTGGAAGAAGCTTACAAGAAGCACTGAAGTGAAAGATAAAAAACGCCACAATTTCATTCTCATAACAAACAATATCCAAGAGGGCCAACTCATGTCATTCCTCTTAAACCAAGTGCAAATGGATTTTCCCTCATTTACTTGTAATTCTGCACCACTGTTCTAACAATGACAAAACTGTTGTCTTATGTAACAAGTAAATAACTTGCCAGACTGAATTTTCTTCCCCCATATGTACACTGAGGTGTTTCTGTTAGTAGTAGCTACAGTTGCAATAAAATATAAACATCACAAATCAGATTAATTGTCACATTTAAAGACTTTCAGCTGTCTGCAATGAACAAATCAAACAAAAGCAATTGAAATAGCTCAACACTTCTGCTTCGAGTGGTTTACCCAAATTCAACTGCAAATGCAACTGATAATGACTTCAAAATTATTCAACCTCTTCATGGCAAGCATCTTTAGTACTTAGTAGAGCACCCTTTTGCTGTTATGACCTGCTGCAAGACGAGATGCATAGCCAGACATGCCTGATTTTGAGCATATTGAAGCCAACTTTTCTTCTGCTTTTGGGTCGTGGTGTACGTCTTGGAGTTCTGGCATGAAACCCTTCTGCTTGTAGTATGTGTCTCACTGAAACCTCAGTCCTTGTTGCCACCATGTCTTGCTGCAGGTCATTTTCTGTAACTCAAGGGTTTTTCACAACATGCCATCTCAGAAATCTGAGATTTCGCTGATCTCTTCTCTTAACTTTTTGGACCATTCTTCTGACTCAGTAATTTTTCTCACCTACAGTCAAATGTTACACTCAACAAACATTTAGCCAATTCAGGCGTTTATTGTGTTCCAGCACAAGCACACCTGGTGCAACTAATGAAGCCCTTGATTAGTTGCATCCGGTGTGCTTGAGACAACAACTGCTTTGCATATTTGTGCTGTTGTGAGGGATTCTGTTCAGAAGATTTAATAATTTTGAGACTGGTGAAGTCAGTATGAGTTGCATTTTCAGTTGTATTTGGAGAAACCACTTGATGCATTCCTTATGTTGAGCTATTTCAATTTCTCTTGTTTGATTTGTTCATTGTAAACAGCTGAAAGTCAACATTTTCACAATAAACCTGATTTGCAATGGAGGTTGAATAATGTTTATTGCAACTGTATTTTTCGGGTAGATTTTAATATGGTAATAGCACTTTAATAACATTTTTCTGTGCATTCATCTTATGTTGTGTGATTCCTTTCAGGCCGGGACGGATGTGCAGTCAAGTCGGGCTGCAGCCACACGAATCCCGGTGTCAAAAGGTATGAAAACTGGCAAAGCAGTTGTGACAGGCATCTCCAGTGTGACACGGTTAGAGTCAAGAGCTGAAAGCCAGTCAATGAAAATTGAACTGAGGAGGTCAACAGTCTGCAACTCGAACTCTACAGGGGGAGGGAAGTGCTGAGGGGTGCCATGGAAACGTTGAGGCCCGAGTATCCATGGTTACCCATGATTCAATTCTGACCAGTCCGTTTTCTACCAAAAACAGATAAGAGACACTGAACTTATAATAAATTTATCTGCTCAAATATGCAGGAACACTTATACACACATGAAAATAGAAAACACAATCTTCTAGTATATCATGAACAACAAATTTTATCGTTATCACATGTTTGGGTACAACACATAAAACGCTGAATGTAATTATATATATGTTCTAAAATATTTTTTATAGCCATGTTGATTTCTGTCAGGCTCTGTCACAGTGACCTATAAGGATTTACATGCCTGTTTAAAATCCACCTAGAATACAATGCGTTTTGAGTTCATTAACATGTTACTAATCATTTCCTTTTGTGTCATAATTCATCTTGTTTATATTTTTGTTTATTTAACTAGTCTCATGGAGGTTTCTGAATACAGTATGTATATTTTGTGTGACATGTTGTTCAGTCATAAACATTAGTAATTTGTGGCACCAAAAAATAAAGTATTGTAATAAATTATGACACGTGTCTAAGTTTATACTATTCACAGAGATATTGTATCAATGCAAAATATATTTTTTATGACACAGGGCACATATGGAAAGTCATGAGAACAACCAGGAAACCTCCATAGAGTTGTGTCCATGCTGCTTTGTAGAGTATGTCTGTACTATGGCTGATGCTTACAGCATGTTAGCATCTTACATAAACATAACAATAAAAGCCTCATGTAATTATGCGTGTTCATAATGCTTAATGCTAGTTCTGATCAGAGATGCACATACACTAAGTATTTTTAAATCTCATTTAAAAATGCATTTCTTTAGCTTTGCTTTTACTAGATTTTTTTCCTTGTGTTTGTTGTATTTTAAACTTGTTTGTTCTATTGAGCGCCTTGAGAAGCTGCTTTGAAGGCGCTATATAAAAATAAAGTTATTATTATTATGTTCAGCCATAGAAAACAAATCAGATTTACTCAGAATACACATTTTAACTATTAATTTATAGAAATTTTCACCCCTTCAGTATTGTGGTAGAGGTCTCCACATACAGTGCCTTGCGAAAGTATTCGGCCCCCTTGAACTTTTCGACCTTTTGCCACATTTCAGGCTTCAAACATAAAGATATGAAACTGTAATTTTTTGTGAAGAATCAACAACAAGTGGGACACAATCATGAAGTGGAACGAAATTTATTGAATATTTCAAACTTTTTAACAAATAAAAAACTGAAAAATTGGGCGTGCAAAATTAAGTTAATACTTTGTAGCGCCACCTTTTGCTGCGATTACAGCTGTAAGTCGCTTGGGGTATGTCTCTATCAGTTTTGCACATCGAGAGACTGACATTTTTGTCCATTCCTCCTTGCAAAACAGCTTGAGTTCAGTGAGGTAGGATGGAGAGCATTTGTGAACAGCAGTTTTCCGTTCTTTCCACAGATTCTCGATTGGATTCAGGTCTGGACTTTGACTTGGCCATTCTAACACCTGGATATGTTTATTTGTGAACCATTCCATTGTAGATTTTGCTTTATGTTTTGGATCATTCTTTTGTTGGAAGACAAATCTCTGTCCCAGTCTTAGGTCTTTCTTCTTGCCACTCTTCCATAATGGCCAGATTTGTGCAGTATACGACTGATTGTTGTCCTATGGACAGACTCGCCCACCTCAGCTGTAGATCTCTGCAGTTCATCCAGAGTGATCATGGGCCTCTTGGCTGCATCTCTGATCAGTCTTCTCCTTGTATGAGCTGAAAGTTTAGACGGATGGCCGGGTCTTGGTAGATTTGCAGTGGTCTGATACTCCTTCCATTTCAATATTATCGCTTGCACAGTGCTCCTTGGGATGTTTAAAGCTTGGGAAATCTTTCTGTATCCAAATCTGGCTTTAAACTTCTCCACAACAGTATCTCGGACCTGCCTGGTGTGTTCCTTGTGATTCATGATGCTCTCTGTGCTTTCAACGGACCTCTGAGACTATCACAGAGCAGGTGCATTTATACAAAGACTTGATTACACACAGGTGGATTCTATTTATCATCATTAGTCATTTAGGTCAACATTGGATCATTCAGAGATCCTCACTGAACTTCTGGAGAGAGTTTGCTGCACTGAACGTAAAGGGGCTAAATAATTTTGCTCCCCCAATTTGTCAGTTTTTAATTTGTTAAAAAAGTTTGAAATATCCAATACATTTCGTTCCACTTCATGATTGTGTCCCACTTGTTGTTGATTCTTCACAAAGAATTACAGTTTTATATCTTTATGTTTGAAGCCTGAAATGTGGCAAAATGTCGAAAAGTTCTAGGGGGCCGAAAACTTTCGCAAGGCACTGTAGTTACCTAGACTGTCAAATCAAACGGAACTGCAATGTTACTAAAACATAAGAGGTTCAGCATTGTGACATAGTGCTTATGGATTAGCCTTTTCCTTGTTTATTCATTAAGCTTAAACCACATGGAACATCATTTTCTATAATGTGCTACTTTTGACTTGGGCCCTTGTGAAAAGTAGTACACTTTAAAGAGAGTTACGTGCCATTTTAGACATAGTGTGATATAGGCCATGTCTGGGCTCAGGTTCCTGATGTCAAGTCGTATTGCAGGGGATTTTGTTCTTAACCACAGTATCTACTTCGCCATGCAGGCTGTGTAGCTTTGTTATTACATCTTCAAGTCAGGTTTTTATACAATAACTCCCAGCACATTGACGCCTATAGTATCAAATTCCAACATATATCTCCTGTTCCAAGTTCACTTTATTTATGTAGCACATTTAAAACAGCCACTAGACTGACCAAAGTGCTTTAAGCAAGGATATGAAAAGTCAGTGCTGAGGGAAAGCTGGTCGGATGTCTGGATCAAAAAAGAATCTGCTGTCGATTACATAATATATTGTATTTTAGCACAAATTCTAGATTGCTTAATTGCAACTATGTTTTGCTTGTGTCTACAAACAACTTTGTGGGTGTCAAGCATTGCTAACTAAGTACTAAATACTCAACTCAGTATGTCAGTCTGAGAATCTTTTTTATCTTCCCTGTCATGAAAGTTGGAACAAACCATTTATTAGACTACTTTTATCCCCTCCTAATTCCCACTGACCCTGCCTTGTTGGCAACTCTGCAACTCCTTGGACAGATGCGGGATCGCGAGGGGCGCTCACATGGTTCATCCAACCACATGTCTCTGAGCCGGCGATTCTTTTTGCACTGCTCATCCAACACAGAAGCCTTTAGTCAGCTCATGTACGGGATAATCAAGATGGTGATTACGCTCACCATCTATACTTCTGTGATTGAATTTGCAGGCACCAGACCTGCACACAATGAGTCACTGGAGAGCGACGTGGCAAGGTAGATGATTCGCCTTATCTATCTCAAATCCCGGGTAGCGCTATGCCAATTTGCAGTTCCTCATTCTGGAGGTCCGAGGAAAGACGGAGAACTCATAGTCAGGCTCGAACCAATGAGTATCATGACATAGACTGTCCTGCAATGCAGCTGCAAGGCAGACCCCCGAATGGTATACATATTTAATAGTATTATAGTATTTTGATATATATTTTTAAAGTAACATCAGCCAAGAGGGCACTTACTGAGTCTGAGGGAAAAGGACAGGGGCTCAAGCCTGGCACATATTGAGAAGGAGGCCATTGGTGGTCTCCCTCTGAAGAGAAGCATCTGGAAAGCAGACCAAAAACATAAAATATGGTAACTAAAAAACACAGATGATTTTCCTTCACTCCTTGCGTCCTAATCCGAATTATAGTGTACTACTCTTGACCAACACTATGGGCCTTTCTTAACACTATTACAATTTAGAGGAAATACGGCACCAATTTGGATGTAATCAATTCTCTACTTGAATAACGACACTCAGGTACACATTGAAGATCAGCCGTGGATATTTTTAATTATTTCTTGTCCCCACAGGAAATGTTGTGCACCCTGTGACACTTGAGCCCAGATGAGCCAGTGACGGGGAACTTCTTCCATCTCTGCCATGGTTCCTGCACAGACACTCGTCTCTCAGAGTGTATCCACAACGTTAGAGAAAAATGAAATCAACTGCCAGGAAATAGACAGTCAGCACTCGGCAGACTGTTGTTATGGTTTCTAACTTTGGAGTGCCAAGCAAGGATCTCTTGTATAAGTGTTCAGTTAGTCAAACTAGTGGATTCTGTCTGAAATGCCAGGCTTATACTGTATGTAAAATAGTGTCACAGAGTTATATTGTATGGCAAGTGTGCTATGTGTAATCTGTATCTCTGGTATACAGTGTTATTAACAGAAGGCTTGAAAAGATTATAGCTGCAAAAACACCTTGTAATCAAGCTATTCACATAAGTTTTAAGGTAATCTTATGCCACACATGCCTAGGCTACGTCACTAAGCAGGAGTAGCTATGTATCAATTATTTGTTTAAAATAAGGTGACCAGATTTCTGAAATGAATACCACAGATATTTCCAGTTTTAGATTATAGATTTTGATGGTACGATAATAGTCTGAGGTATAATCATGGTTTCACGATTATTGTGCATTAATTTATTTCACAACACTAGGGATGTATAAACTCATGAGCATTCTATAATTACAGGTTTCTATTGTGCAACATTTCTTCAATGGCTTTTGTTTTTAACAGTTGCTGCCTTTTGAAACAGAAATCATACAGTTACCAAATAATACAGTACAAAACAGTGAAAATAAATAAAAACAAAGAAGATCTATCTCTTTGGAAGTAAATAGACCTATATCCGACAAGCATATAAGCTAAGTATTTCCCTTCTGATAGAATAGGTATAGCTACCGCTTTAAGGTACCCATGGTAATGGAGTAACTTTTTTCAGGAGAATATCTACAGTCATGGTCAAAAGTATTGGGAATGACACAAGCATTGGTCTTCACAAAGTTTGCTGCTTCAGTGTTGATGATGGCAATTTGCATATACTCCAGAATGTCATAAAGAGTGATCAGATGAATTGAAACTAATTGCAAAGTCCCTCTTTGCCATGAAAATGAACTTAATCCCCCCCTCTCCAGTTCCACTGCATTTCAGCTCTGCCACAAAAACCCCAGCTGCAATCATGTCAGTGATTGTCTCGTTAACACAGGTGAGAGTGTTGACGAGGACAAGGCTGGAGATCACTCTGTCATGCTGACACCCGGCCTTAAACCCCCAAGAGCAAGCAACAACAAGTGATGCACAGTGGCTAGGAAAAACTCCCTAGTAGGTGGGACCTAGGAAGAAGCCTAGAGAGAGGCCAGACTCAAGGGGGTGGCCAGTCCTCTTCTGGCTTTACCGGGTGAGCAATCTGACACAACCCATTGTTCAATTAGTGTCCATAAATGGAGATAGGAATGGGTGGGCTGTGATCACACTCTTTGGGTAGCATTAACAGAATTCGGTGGTCCTGGGCAGAGACAACGGGACACACTCTAAAGATGTACAACTGGAGTCACCAGGCAGAAATGTGATTACCAACAGCTGTGTTGTGGGCATCAGCACAGTGAGGTGGGCACGGGATGGAGAAAGGAAGGAGTCATCAGGCCACATGGTCCTGAAACATGTTCCTAGGGTTTAGGTCCTCCTAGGATCAACATGACATCAGAAATATTAGTACCTTGATTACAACTCTGACCCCAAAAATAAACATACAAACTGTCTCTTGTCCCCTGTCACATATCAATGAAACCTAAGTGGGGACTGAGAAAAGACAGAATGACCCTAGTCCCCCGGCACATAACTATTGCAGCATAACATCTGGGGACTGAGATGGGGGACTGGAGACGTGTTCCTTGGGCAGGAGCAAACAGGCATGGTTCAGACCCACACACATTGCCAAGACCACACCACCGAAGGAACACCAACAAACCGCAACCACCCTGAAAGAGGGTAGAGTATATAGTCTAAACATGTACTCCCATCCCACAAGTGTGGGGTATCATGGGGCAACATGAGCAGGCCAGTGACTCAGCCCCTGAGTGGCACTAGAGCAATGATATCCCAGTGGAGAGAGGGGAGCCTACCAGGCAAGCCAGCATGAGCTGCCGTACACTTTTAGCTCCCTGGGCCAGACTACACTACATCATAGAACTTACTGAAGAGATGAGTCTTCAGCATAGACTTACATTTTAAGATGACTCTGCATCTCTCACATGGGTTGGCAGATCATTCCACAAAATTGGAGCTCTGTATGAGAAAGCTCTTCCTCCAGCTGTTTGTTTTCAAATTTTAGGAACAGTAAGGAGGCCTGCATCTTGGGAACGTAACGTAGGAACATATGGCAGCACCAAATCAGACAGATAAGTAGGGGAAAGTCCATGTAGTGCTTTGTATATTAACAGTAAAACTTTGAGATCAGCCCTAGCCTTAATGGGCAGCCAGTGTAGAGAGACTAGAATTGGGGTAATATGTTCAAATTTTGCAGTTCTACCGGTAATCAGAATTCCGGCGGCACTAACTGAAGTTTTTTTAGGGTCTTGTCTGGGTAGCCAGAAAAAAGAGCATTACAATAATCCAATCTTCAGGTAACAAAAGCATGTATTAACTTTTCTGCATCTATCACACTGTTCCACAGTGGGACGACGTTGCTATAGACTGAGACATGGACTCAGAGTGTCTAGTTATATTCGTTGTGCACTCCTATCTATTAGTTGAGGAAAATTTGTATGCTCTGTAACTGCCTGTGTTCTGAAAGTATAGTAGCTACTTATATATTTGTTGTGCCACTCGCTACAGTACTTCTTACTTGCCATTACTTCATACCTGTACAAACCCGGACTGCAATCATTAAATTACAAAAATAATTTACTGCCTGGTCTCCCTTATTCTACAACACCACCAACATGTGACAGCATCATTCCTTGACAGTATGTTTACAATATTTGCAATGTTACAGAGATGGAAAAAAACAGCTGGAGATATGTTTTACATGTTTGTCAAAAGAGAGATCTGGGTCCAGTGTAACACTGCTGTCTTTTACAGTTTTTTTTCTGATATAACTTTACAACCATCTATGTTCATTGGCAGATTTGACAGCAGGTCTCTTTGTTTCTTGCCATTTTTATGTGTAGCTGTAACATCATCCAGCTCAGCTCCACCTCAACACTCACAGCCACATATCGGTATTTCTCCAAGTCCCATTGTTCACGAACGCACCCCTGTTACCAGATCACAATTACCGGAATACTGATCACCTGCTTTCCTCTGGTCTGTATATAATCACTCACTCCACATTCCCTCTCTGCAAGGTATTGTACATTTCCAGTCTTACTGAGCATTTCTCATATTGATTATCTTCATTGGCCTGACCCTGTTTGTATTATTGGATTATTGGAATTTGCCCTGGTACTTCTGCTTTATACTTGACTGACCCATTTGTGTATGTTTGATCTGTCCGAGAACCCGAGCTCGTGTACCGACCCTGCTAGTCTGAGAACCTGTCCTGTGTATCGTCCTTGCCTGTCTGAAAGCCTTCCTGTGTACCGACCTTGCCTACGAGAGAAACCACTACCATGTACCAATGAAGCCTGTTCCAGACATAGCCCAGGATTTCCTTGTACCTTACATATCATTCTGAGATCTCTGCTCAGTATATTGAATATTGTATTTATATTGAATAATACCTTTTGTGGTACACCACCTGTCCAGACCTGATTCGTTACAGTAGCATTCAATTTCAAAGATTTAGAGGCGTACTTCTGCATTAAACTGATTTGCAGGAAGTCGTGGACTCTAGTGAGTTTTTCAGTAGTAGTCAGCTGTGCTAACATCTTCGTGGCCTGCCATGTGCAACATGATCTCTTAGAAATCCGTGATACTACCACGGACACTTAACTTCAAAGTCTGTGGCAGTTCCACGGAATGTCCGAAAATTCTGTGAAACTGCCACAAATTTAGAAGTTAAGGATCCGTGGCAGTTTCACAGAATCGCATGATGACGTACCAGAGTGTAAATAGCGTAGATTTTGCAGGTTGGTAGGTTGGGGATGGTGGGTAGGCGTAAAAACATGCGACTAACATACCAAAGAATGCGAGTTCGAATTCAGGCGGACACTTTACATGTATTCTGTTTCCTATTCCAACGTGATGCAGACATGTTGCAAACGTGCTTTTTTAAAATCATTTTTTACTCCCTAAATAGAAGTTACATCGAGTTTCTCAAGGTTTCTTCATCAAGGTTTCTGAGTGGTTAAAGTTAGGTTAGGGGTTTAGGAGAGGCTTAAATCGAATTAACCGCAAGGTTTCTGAGTGGTTAAGGTTAGGATAGGGGTTTGGGAAAGGCTTAAATCGAATTAACAGCAAGGTTTCTGAGTGGTTAAGGTTAGGGGTTTGGGAAACGCTTACATCGAGTTAACAGCAAGGTCTCACTGTGTGCCAATTGCGGACTTTTCCGTGAAACTGCCACGGATATTGATCCGTGTTAATTTCACAGAATTGTCGGCCATTCCGTGGAACTGTCACGGATTCTGATAGTCATACTCCGTGGCAGTTTCACGGATTTCTAAGAGATCAGGCTGGCCATGTTATATAGCCTGGTTCATGGCCGTAACTACCATTGAGGACACCGAGGTCATGACCTCGGTATTTTTTTCTAGAAGTGTCGAAAATAGCCGACGAAACAATTATCCTTGCATCAACGGACCGTCACGTGACACGTACTTGCAGATACTGCTGTCATGTCAAAACGAAAGTAGTCGGCTGTAGCGGAGTGTTACCTTAACCAATTAAAGAACG
>JACXGM010006932.1:5693-25295 GCA_016801145.1 Umbra pygmaea | reverse complement strand
GAGCCAGCCCAATTTTTATCCACCCACCCAAACCTTTTTTTTTGCCCACAAAACAGATTGCAAAACCACCCTATTGGGCGGGAAACCGCCAAATCTGGCAACCCTGCAGGCAGAAATCCCAAAGACAATGCAGTTTAAAGATATGATTGGGCCAGTTCAGCGTCAATTAAGAAAACAACCAATGTAGGCGCAGTTCTAGCATGGGGGCAAACACGTTCGCCTGGCAACACTATGTTATGTCAGCAACACAAACTCTGATTTGTCCTTTCAGAATAATAGCACTCGTAATTTATTACAATAATCGTTGTTGATTCATTGCATAGATACTGGGTCAATGTTATTGTCTTGCTAAAAATAGTCTATTGTTAGATAAAACAGACTGTAGTGAATGTTTTTCAAATGCAATCGTGTTTTCACATGAGAAACTGACAATATATTCAATCAATTTCTGTATATAATGTATTTGTTACTGTTTTCAATGAAACTTTGTAATTGATAACATGTTAAATGTTTTTTTTTCTTTGTTTCTTTACACATAATACAATTACATTTGGTTACAAGTCACTAGCTTAGTAATGACTTCACAATGATTATTGAAATGAATTAAAACAAGCGCTATTATTCTGAAAAGAGAAATCAGAGTTTGTGTTGCCGAAATAAGATAGTGTTGCCAGGCAAACATGTTTGGCCCCTGCTAGAACCATGCCTGAACCAATGGGCGGCTGAGCTACATGTTAAATGGGCTGTGCTTGTCAGAAAAAAAAACACCTTTGACTATAGGTGTTTTGAGCCAGCAGACCAGTTTCAATTGAAAAACAATGGGCCGCGGATCGGCTGGTTCATTGGCCGGACAAAAAAAATGTAAAAAAAAGAAAACTTTTTTTAAGTTGGCAGTTGTGTCGGCCCAAAATGTGCGTCGGCCCACCGGGAAGGTGCCCAGTATGCCAGATGGCCAGTCTGCCCCTGACTCCTTTGAAAGTTCGAGACCCATTTCTCACTCCCAGGCAGATTTTGATCTGTTCATGTCGTTTTTGTCAAAAGACAATCAATGAATGAGGTGAGAACGTCAATAGCTTGTCCCATGGCTGGGTAGAGGGTAGGGAGGGAAAACATGCAAATTCAGAAGAAATTAATGTCTCATCTGCAGATACCGAAAAAAGTGGGATTGAGGCAAGGCATATTTAGCAGCCAAGTTGGGAAAACTACAGAAAAATCAATTTTTAAAAAGGTCATGAAAGGTTTTAATACCCTTTCCTTTCCATAAAGAGAAGGCATTGTCAACCACTGATTGAGTGAACATGTGGTTGTTATTTATAGGACCCATGATGAAAGTATGGGAGAACTTAAACTGACGACGGAACTGGTACCAGATCTTAAGTGTAGATAGTACTACTTGGTTGCCAGTATTACGGGAGAGAGTTAATGGGAAAGCGGAACAGAGTAAAGATGGTAAAGATGAAGAGGTGCAAGACAAACCTTCTAGATTACATCAGGGTATGTCTGGGGAATGCAACCAGAATAGCGGTTTCTGAAGTTTGGTGGCCCAGTAATAATATAGGAAATTAGGAAGTGCAAGCCCTCCATTGAATTTGCATCTAGCAAGGACCTACTAAGCCTGGGCAACTTCCCACCCCAGATGAAAGAAGTAACAGCCTGGGCAATTGCTTTGAAGAAAGACAAAGGTAAAAACACAGGAATAGAGTGAAAAAGGTAGATAAATTTAGGCAAACTATTCATTTTAACAGCATTGAACTTCCCAATAAGAGACAGAGGTAAATTGCCCCACCTCTTAAAATCAGCCTTCATCTGACTGAAAAGGAGAGAGAAGTTAGCTGAAAAGAGAGATGGCAGTGAGCGAGTCACATTCACTCCAAGTTATTTGAAGCCCGAGTGATTGAGATGATAAGGCAAATCTGTCTGCTGAAGCTGTAATGCAGCTGGATTTACTGGAAATCACTCACTTTTTTGCAGATTTAGCTTATAACCCGAGAAAGAACTAAAATGTTCCAGAATAGAGAGAATAGCTGGTAAAGACGATATGGGATTATGCATGTATAATAGCAAGTCATCAACATATAATGACAGTCTATGTTCAATTCCTTCTCGTAAAATGCCCTGGAAAGAGGGTGAGGCCCGCAAGACCACTGAAAGGGGCTCGATAGCAATGGCAAAGAGTAAGGGAGAAAGAGGGCACCCTTGCCTTGTCCCACGTTCCAGGGTGAAGTAGTTTGAGTAAGTGTCATTAGTGCAGACACTTGCCTGTGGGGATGCATACAAAAGCCTAATCCACGCACTAAATTTGTTGCCGAAACCAAACTTTCGAAGAGCGGCAAATAAATATTCCCATTCAATTCTGTCAAAGGCTTTCTCTGCATCAAGTGAGATTGTACTTGATACTTGTAAAGAAATTTGTAAAGTAGCATTCATTAACAAACAAAAAAAATGTATTGAATGCATGAGAAAACTGTAGAGCAGTATTTTCTGTATTTTTTCTTCAGGTGTGGGCTTCTGAATCCACTTTGTCCAAGTAGTTGTTCAGTTGCAGATGGGTAAAAAGATTCTGCCTGGCTATGGTTTCCAACCATGGGTACTAGTAGGACCTCTGGTGGTACAGTGACCAAAAACGTTTGGAATCACTGGCCCAGGGTGTTTATATGGAGGTTTGAGATAAAGTGAGTTATCACAAAAAAGTAAAAAAGATTTTATAGGTCCCTAGTAAGGCTTACCTACTGAATATCAGACAAAATAACGTCTCTGTGTGTTAAAAAACATGTTCATCTTCCCAATGCGCTAGTCATTAGAATTAGAAAAAAATGTAGCCATTTCTTACAGTTTTCCATACTTTCATTTCATTTTAGTTTCACATAACTAGTTAAAACAGCAACATTTATTCATATTTTTTTATGTGATTGTAAATAAATTAGTAGAAATTCTTTGATTTTTGTGGAAAAACCATCTGATCTTAGTTATTTTGGTGATTATAACATGTTTTTATAAGACCCAGGTCTTGTAAACCATCTGTGATAGTAATATTGTCGACATTGAAAAAATGTATGTTGTATTTTAAGTCTGGTGACAATTATAAATAATGTATTATGTTAATTCCCCTTCATACAAATAATAATGGTAGGAAAGCTAAATATTTGCAAAAAAAAATTTCATGACATTTGGGTCACAATAATTTGTCATTATAAAAATGTGTGTCACAAAACAAAGTTTGAAAAAAGCTGCCTTATGGTATAATAATCTCTATAAATGTTTACTGTTCAATGAGATGCTTGAATACAGGTTCTATTTAAGGCAACAAGTTCCATTGTCTGGGTTGAGAAATCAACCAGCAGTCTGTTGTATTCAATAATGCCACGTGTCATCATTCGTAAGGATCCATCATCAGAAATCGGGCTGCTCGGTAAGTCAGCACTAGTTTTGGTTACCTGCTATATTCGGTAAAGGATGAGTGATTTTCAGACCCCGTTTACAAGCAAACAGAGAATTTACCTCTTAAAACGCTTCATTCTAAATACTCTGGCCAGAGTGGAGATTCAGTTTGCATGCAAGCTGAGAAAAACTGAGGTTTAGGCAGCCAACGTCACAGTATTCGCCAGAACTTGCACCTGCGCCCTAAAGTGCGACCTATGTTTAACATTTTATTTGGCTATTTTGTTGGACACAAAAAGTGTCGGACACAAAAAGAATTAGAACTGCAAGCGGTTTTGACGGGGCCCAAGCCGTCCCTGGCGAGTCCCCCATGGTGGAAGTCGCCCCGATGACCCGCGGAGCCCACAAATGCAGAACCTATGAAAACGGAACCAAAGGCGCGATGGCTGTGACGCAAAAGCTGGAAAATATCATAACACCCAAGATACAAGGTCTGTAGTAATTTGCACGTGCTCTGATATTTCAAAGACA
Organism: Umbra pygmaea; assembly: GCA_016801145.1. Classification (NCBI taxonomy): domain Eukaryota; kingdom Metazoa; phylum Chordata; class Actinopteri; order Esociformes; family Umbridae; genus Umbra; species Umbra pygmaea. Next base: position 21,386 of record JACXGM010006932.1, on the reverse strand, counting down.
TTTTAAAATGTTAAAAGAAGTGCTTTGATAATGGTCGAAAATGTCAGAGAAGATTTAAAAAGTTGTCATTAGCAAGAAAACATAGGGGATTTCAAACTAAGAAAGCAGATGATGAAATACCATCACATAGTATGTCAATCCATAAACTGTCGTTCAGGAAAAAAGGTTTTCAGAGAGCAGAGGTAATCAGAGTGCCGTACAGCCATGGCTGAGTATTTATGTACTGTGTTTGAATGAAAAAATCTTTGGTTTAATTGGTCCTCATTGTACAGGGATAGGGAATAATTTAACATTGATCCGCAAAATGATGGGTTCTGTAGCAATTTCATGTAATAATTTATGTATGCCTAACATTCTTGTCTGTACACTGTGCCTTACACACTAAAACAAAACACAACATTTAGCAACATTTTTTCTGTAACTTTATCCCATATCCCTTTCACTGTTCAGATTAGGTCGTTACTTTATACTGTGGCCAACAGTTCATGTAGCGCATTTGAATGAACTGATCTTTGATTAAATTTGTCCTAATTGCGCAGGGACAAGGCTTAAAGTTAACATTAATCGGGAAAAATTATTGGTTCTGTAGTAATTTACTATAGTCATTTCTGTATATCTGCCCGTCTTGTCTGTACACTTTGCCTTAAACAATAAACAAAAAACAGAACCAACTAATGAGTTACCTACATCTGTCCAAACAGGAACCGCACACTCCAAATAGGAAATAAAGTTTGCCAGATACAAAGGCACATGATCCAGCATACTCTAATAACCCCAACAAACTGCATTTTATCAGAATATAGCATAGATCATCTGCTTAGAAATATAGGAAATATTGGTTAGGATAGAACACCACAATTAAATCTGCTAAATAAAGGGATATTACATTCATTATGAATTTCTTTTTTCTTTGTTTGAAACAAATTGTAGCCTATACGATTATAATACAATTGTTTTACATGTTCTATAATATCTGACACATACTTTTGGATAGTCATTATGGAAAGCGGAGCCCAAAGTATAACGTTGGCGAGGCAAATGTCAGAAAAAATCGAGGTGTGAGCTACAAGTTCTGTGGTACATCACTGTTGTAAATATCCCATTAACATTGATTGAGTAAATGGGCAAAAACTGCTCTACGTTGACAACAGCACCTTTTAATGACAAAAAATTTGGTATAGAGCATCAGAGCGGCATGCCAAACCATCACCAAAAGTTTCATGTTGATAGCATTTACTACGGAAAAGATATTGTAATCACAATTGACCCAGAACATCACAATGGGACATTGAACAACAATCTCAAGTTTTTTGATGATAGCATTTAATTTGGCAGCGATATAATAAAGTTCATATTTCGTAGCTAGCTACGAAACTTTTTTGTTCGTCAATTGCTCATAGTTTAACATAGCAAAATTATTTTGATAACTTTTGGTCAGGTCCATCAGGAGATACTAGATACCAAGTTGTGTGTAGATTGGTGGCACGGTCTAGGAGGAGTTGGAAAACGTTGGTTTACGCATGGCGCGATATTGGGAAAATATTGTTATCAGAAATCATTAGATTCAACTTAATTCAATATCAACACATAGATATAAAAGTTTATGTTGTGCAATGTGGAATGTGGAAGTTATACGTAAAAACACATTTGACATCATTATAGCGCCACCTAGTGGCCCACATGTGTAATTTTTTTTAATGTGAGTTCCGGTAGCCATTGCACATCTACACTGTAAATTTAAAGTTACTCACATTAATGTAAGTAGAAAATCCTAAAATTTGACTAAAAACATAAATGTTGATTAAAACATCTAAAGGCCGATCTTCACCAAATTTGGTAACAAACATCGTAGTGGGACATTGAACAACAATCTCAGGTTTTTTGAAGATAGCATTTAATTTGGAAGCAATATACTAAAGTTCATATTTCATAGGTAGCTTTGAAAATATTTTTGTTTGTCAATTGCGCATAGTTTAACGTAACAAAATTATTTTGACAACTTTTGGTTAGGTCCGTCTGGAGATTCTAGGTACCAAGTTTCATGCAGATCATTTGCACGGTCTAGGACGAGTTCCGAAACGTTGGTTTGCGCATTGCGCAAAATTGTGAAAAATCTTGTTATCAAAAATGGGTGTGTACTATATCATCAGATTCAGCTCAGTTCAAGGTACACTTGGATATAAGGATTTCTATTGTGCAATGTGTAATGTGGGAGTTATGGGCACAAAACACTTTTCTCACCTAGTGGTCCACATGTGTAATTTTTGCTATGTGAGGTCAAGTAACCATTGCGCATGTACACTGTGAATTTGAAGTTACTCACATTAGTACAAGGGGTAGATCCAAAACTGGGTCCCATAGGCCACTCCCCTTTTGACGAATCAGTACCCCACTGTAGGGGTGGCCTCAAGAGTGGCCCTAGATGGTAGCCTCAAATTTTGGTAAACATCGGATGAGCCATTGATGAGATATAAACTTTTTGTAGTTATAGCACCCCCTAGTAGCCAATCTTCATAAAGTTTTTGGGGAGCCTCAAATGGTCATGTCAAACAATAATCTAACGTTTTACAATGACAGCTTTTTTCTGGCCAAGATATGGCAAAGTTTATACTTAAGTAGCTAGCTAAACAAATTTATTTTTGCGCAATTTACACAATTTTCATCCGATAAAAAATATTTTGATACATTTTTGTCACGTCAGTCTGGTGATAATACATACCAAATTTCGTGCAGATCGGACACACGGTCTAGGAGGAGTTAGAAAAAGTAGGTTTACGATAAATTACAATTTTTCACATATAAAAGTACCGGCGGAAATGGGCTTGGCCTATATCAGAAGATTCAGCTGAACTCAGGGAACGCGTGGATATGTGTATCTTCTATGTGCGATGTACGGTTTGGGAGTTATAAGGGCAAACACGTTTTTTCTGCTATAGCGCCACCTAGTGGTGGATATTGCTGATTTTTTCTGTCTGAGGTCCTTGCGGTGATCTGGACCAGTCCTGAAAATGGCACCCCATGACCATGTACGGTTTAGGCTGTAGTATCGGTTTTAGAGGCACAATAATAATCCTTAGGAAAACAATAGGGTTCCACAGCTCCGCTGGAGCTGTGAACCACGTTGCTATGCAACAACGGTTCCCAGCCCCTTCGGGCTTGGACCCCTAACTAGATGTCTTCAATAAATGCAAAGAACTGTTAACGAGTGATCAGGTCTTGGTCCACTATGACTCTAAACTCCCACTTACATTGGCTTGTGACGCATCTGCATACGGTATTGGGGCCGTTATTCAGCACATCATGCCAAATGGGGTTGAACATCCCATAGCTTATGCCTCCAGGACTCTTGGAGGCATAAGCTATGGGAATATTTTTCTCCAGAAAAATATTCACAAATTGTAAAGAAGGGTTTGGGACTGAACTATGGAGTGAAAAAGTTCCATCAGTATTTGTGGGGGAGAACATTCAGCTTAATGACGGATCACAAAACCTTACTTACTTTGTTTGGGGAGCATAAGAATCTTCCTACGATGGCTGCTGCTCGCATTCAGATGTGGGCAATCATCTTGTCAGCATTTGACTACCGCATTGCATTTTGTAAATCTGAACATCACAGCAACGCTGATGGGTTATCACGGGTTCCACTGCCTGAGACGAGTGATTCAGGAACAGAGGCAGTGTCAGCTCATATTCATACCCTTCTGGCTGAGCACTTCCAGGAAGCTCCATTGAATGCTGTACAAGTGGCCTGAGCAACAGGCACAGACAGTGACCTTTCTAAAGTCTACAAGTACATTCTGGAGGGTTGGCCTGAGCAAGGGGGGCCAAACCTACAGCCATTCTACACGAGGAGGAACGAGTTGTCAGTGGAACGAGGGTGTGTCTTATGGGGCACAAGAGTAATAATTCCAACAAAATTTAGAAAGGCAGTGTTAAAGGAAATTCACACTGGACATTAAGGAATCGTAAAAATGAAGGCATTGGCTCGCAAATATGTCTGGTGGCCAAGACTAGACGGAGAAGTGGAGAAGATGTGTAAAGAGTGTGAAACATGTCAAATGGAGCAGAAAACACCAAGACATATATTACAAGATTACATATAGATTTTGCAGGCCCTTTCCAAAACAATATGTTTATGATAGTGGTTGATGCAATGATCTAAATGGTTAGAAGTGTTCAGAATGTCAGAAATCACATCACAGGCTACCATCACCAGACTGAGAAGATTGTTTTCGTCATATGGATTGCCTGAGCAAATTGTGACAGACAATGCCACTACATTTATGTCAGATCAATTTCAAACATTTATCAGGAGAAATGGAATCCTACACTCCACCAGTGCACCTTGGCATCCAGCTTCAAATGGGCTGGCAGAAAGGTACGTTCAGACATTGAAAAATGGCATGAAAAAGCTGACTGGGACGGGTTTGGATGTAGAAGATAAGATCTCTTTATTTTTACTACAATACCGTACCACGCCAAACTGCACAACGGGTCAATCACCATCTGATATGTTCTTAAAAAGACACATTTGCACCAGGCTGGATTTGATCAAACCCAGCACAGCTGAAGAAGTTTGCAGGAAACAGTATCAGCAGAAGTTCTACCATGATCAAAGAGTGGTGGAGAAAACATTTGAAGTGGATGATCCTGTGTTCCTGTGCAATACCACCATGGCAGGGCCAAAATGGATTACTGGGCTGGTCACTCAACAGACTGGTCCAGTATCATACAGGGTCATAGGAAGAGATACTGACACTTTTTATAGACGTCACGGAGACAAGTTGAGAACACGTGTTCCTACTGACACACAAGAACAGAGGGTAGAGGACTCATTGACTGATACCAGTGACATGAACAATGATCAGGTTGCGAGGGAGGAAACTGCGCCTGGGCACCAGGATTCTGAGACCAGCCGAGAACATTTAAATGTGGACACTCCTAGTCAACGCCGTTCAAAGAGGTCCCGTAGACCACCTCAAAGTTACAGTCCTTAAGATTTGTATATGCAAACTTTTAAAGGTGCATAGATAGAATTGAGTACAGGAACAAGATGCAAGGATAGTGTGGAAAGCATGTTGTACATGATCAGTGTGTTGAACAGTTCATGTTGATAAAACACTAGATAGTGTCAAGTTCTCAAAGGTAAATGGTTACTTTATTTATCAAGTTCTGAGAATTAAATGAAACTTATTAGGAATGGTACTTCAGAGTTAAAAGGGGGATGATGTAGTGTATTAGCAAATGACTGAAATGTATTATTGGTACAGATAGGTTGCCATACCGGAGTCTAATCGAAGTGCATGATGGGAATGCTCTCTCTCTCCCCCGAGTTCAAGAGAATTAAGACGTGACTGAACAGCATGGGTAAGAGTTAGTTTGGTGAATACATAACAGTATTGTTTAGGTTTCTCTCCCGTATGCATTGTTTTGCTTTCAGTTCCTGCTACTCTCATCATATGTTTTCCCTCAGCATATAGATCATCAGCAGTCTCGTAATTAGTTCACAGAGGTTTTCGATTCACCATTAGTCTTGTATTTAGTTGGTGTGCTTTAGTCATTTCCCTGTTGTTCGTTATTCAAGTGTCCTGTTCTATATCAAGGTGTGTATATGTTGTATAGTTTAATATATTACGTGTAGTTTAATATATTAGTTTTTTTGACCCTTGAAGCACTCTTTTGTTCAAGTCAGTGTTTTCAACAATAAACACAATTTGTTTGCAACTTTCGCGTTTGTCTCGCCATTATGCATAGCGCACCACAGTTAGACTGTGACATGGACAACCCAACCATTTCAACAAAATATATTTAATACAAGGTAATATAATCTAAATAAGGCAAAGATTCTGGCAAAAGAAAAAGGATAATCAGTTACTGTCTTATTGAGTGTCCTTAGTAACGCTGTGTGTCAGGACACGCACTGAGAAGTCCTCCACAAATTCTTATGTTTTAGTTTAATAATAGTCTGTCTCCCTTAGTAATCCTTTTTTGGCATTTTCCTTAATTTTATTTCCTACCCAAATCCTTCTAATCCTGCCTCTCTAATCCTGCTTTGACTAGCTAGCCAGCCAGTTCTTCTCATCCAACATCCAGCTATGTTATGTTAGCTAGCCAACTACTATTGTAACTCGTTAGGTGCCTGAATGAGAACACCAGAAGAGAGCTAGCTATGTTAAAAGTGTGTCAATGAATGTTGTGCTTATTATGATGGATGAGCAGTATAAATGGGAACTGCAAACTTTAATACTCTCTGGCACTGCTGGATGCTTAGACATCTAGAATAGTGGTTCTCAAACCTTCTTGGTGAACCCCAGCCATGCCATATATTAGATGTCTCCCAAAGCTAGCACACCTGAATCAACTTGCCAACTAATCATCAAGCACTTACCTGCGGCTGGGGGTCCCCGAGGAGAGGTTTGAGAACCACTGGTCTAGAACACCAGAGTTTTAGAGATGCTGTCACCAGTGGCAACTAATGTGAACTTTTTAAAATTAAGAACAAAGCATTTTCGTAGTAGAAATGAAAGCTACAATACTATTGATGAAACCACCTGGATGCAATTTCATCAATCTACTAGGCATTGAAGTGGAGCTTGCTAGAGCTGTGCTTAGGTAACGTCCAGCCCTGGATGGGCTGTGAAGGGACTCTGTTTCTTTGAGTTGCTCCCCTATGTGTCCTGTTTCCAGTGTGTATGGATTATGTTCTTAGTGTTATTCAGTATATTATACGGTGGTTCAGTTAGTCTGTTAATTTTCACATGTGTCCCTTTTGAGGTACTGCCCTGTGTGTTCTAGTGTTTTGGTTTCTACGTGTGTGTTTTGTTGTGTTTTGGTTCCCCCTAGTGTCCCTTATGTGCCTTGTCTTGTTTTGTATTGAGGTTTCTGTCCTATGCGGTTGTCGATTAGGTTATGTCATTGTTATTATCCTCCCAGGTGTTTTGTGTTAGTCTTTATTTGTTTGAGTATTTAGCGCTTGTGTTTCCTCCCTGTCTTCGTCGATCAATGTTCCTGGTACATGTTCTCCCGGTGTGTTACTGTGTAGGTTGTCTTATTCAATGATATACACGTTTAGCCCCTCGTGGCAGTTTTGTTTTCTCAGTATTTGTACAATAAATACTATCGGATTTATTGCAAGTTCTTCGCGCCTGTCTCTCAATATACTACGATGGAGATCTGTGACAGCGTACTGTGGTATGCTACGTTTCGTGACAGTTTACACAGTACCAGCGTTAGAGTAGTAGCCAGAGCAACTATCAAGGTGACTGCTAAATAATTTTCCATAGTTATACGTTCCACAGAAAGAACAAGGTAAAATTATGATGTTAATAGCTATTTCATTAGCAGAAATCCACCAAACTAAATGATACTAACACCATCCCAAGTCAGTCCCAATATACATGAGCTGCATCCTTACTACTGGTGGATGAGATTATGTCACTGACAACCTAACAATTAACATAAATTAATGTTGACAAAATGTTAATTTTCATGTTGACATATACATACATACATAATGGCTATTAACTTTTTGTATTGCCACTTCATGCATGGGTGGTGGGAACATGTTCTCGACTCGCAATAAACATGATGTCCAGTCGTAGGCATCAAGGCAGGTGGGTGATGTTGACACACTCCTTTTAAAGCACACAATAACATTTTTTATTCTTGGCATTTTATTTCATGCTTATCATTTTATATCAGAAAATTAAATAGAACATGTAATGATGCATGCTGAAATATACATATTACTGAGGAAATACATTACTATGATAGACGTAACTATGGCTTCAAAGATATTATTACTATGATATTAGTAAAAATGGGTTACATTTATATTTCTACAATAATAAAACACCAACAGATTGCTACTTTGACTTATATACTTGTATTAGCTAGAGCTGGACCTGAGACACATTGTCACGCAAACATGCACGCACACATGCACACAGAAAAATGCAGTGCAAAGTTGATGCATTCATCTTTATTTACTTGGAGTAGAGCTATGCAAGATGATACCAAATTCATAATAAATAATAATGCATAAACAGTTTCCTACTATAACACTCTTGAAAGTAGTCAAATACAGTTTAATGAAAAGGTGCTTAAACATTTTTATCCCATTCAAAGCTATCATGCACTTCATATTACCTACATCTAGTAGTTTTTTGTCATTTTGTGAAGCCTTTAGGTTATATATAACAGTGGCAGTCTTCCTGTTCTTAGTTCTTATATAACAATCATTACAATAAAGCAAACCTTAACAGTAGTTAAATACAGATAAAAAGTTGTCTACCTTCAGAAAAGGCACAGTTCTACTTCTGCACAATGGAGCTTAAATTAATAACAGTTTAAAATGGTCAACATTTTGCTCCAAAGAGCCTAAATAATTTATATAAAAACATATAATAAAAAATATACTGTATATGTATTGCACTTCTTGTAAGTAAAAATATTAAAAACCAAAGTCAATATTTAATAACTAATTAATAAATATTCTTCGTCCATTGCAAAAATTTAACTTTGACTTATGAGAGAAACCTATATAACTGTGTTGGAGATGCTGTTTATTGGGTGGACTGTAATCACATGATATTAAATAAATTCATAAATATAAATTTCTAATGTCAGTATATAAAGCATAATTTTATTTGAGAGCTTGATTCGTAGTCTTAATGTAGGTGGAGCCAGGGTGGTAATGTGTAAAAATGACGTTCAAATGTCAACATCACAGCTTTTTTTATTAGGCATTACTTGATGTTACTGGTGTCTTGACAGTAGGTAAGAATGTTTATTTATTAGGCATTACTTGATGTTACTGGTGTCTTGACAGTAGGTAAGAATGTTTATTTATTAGGCATTACTTGATGTTACTGGTGTCTTGACAGTAACAGGGACAAAACCACCAGACAGGAAGCAGTGAAGAGACTGGCCTTGCTGTTTACACCTAAATTAACTGAATAGATGAAGAGACAAAAAGATGAAACAATATAATATTCTTTAAAAATAGAAAAAGTGCAGAAAAATGTCTTGAAGGATAATTTAGGAGTTCTTCAATTAAGAAAGTACCCTGCTCAAAATAATAAAGGGAACATTAAGATAACACATCCTAGATCTGAATGAATGAACTAATCGTGTGAAATACTTTCGTCTTTACATAGTTGAATGTGCTGACAACGATCAATGGAAATCAAATTTAGCAACCCATGTGTCACATCCAGCCCAGTGAGGGGTGTGATCAGGCCTTCATGGACCTTTTTTGTGTTTAGTTGCTCCCCTGTGTGTCCTGACTCTTTGTTGCTTCCTCATGTGTGATGCTTTAGTTCCCCCTGGTGTCCTTTTCGTGTCTAGCATGTGATTCTGTTTTCCCATAGTTACCTTCAGTGTTTGATTATGTTCCCAGGTGTTTTGTATTAGTCCCCATTTGCTTTAGTATTTAACCCCAGTGTTTCATTCTCCCTCTGTCGTTCATAATTGAAAATAATATTTGAATACATATAAATATAAATATGTTTACCTATGCCGTTGACTGTCACAGAGGCAGTGTCAATGTCAAACCCAGTGACATGACTGGCAGCCTTTATCAAAACATTGGCTATTGCAGTGTTAGTGGGGACGGAGGAGGACTTGAAAGCTAGATTCATAGTATTGATGATGGATCCAGAGCTGGAAACAAATGAGAGAAAACATGTTAAATGTAGACAGTATGAAAGATAGATGTAAATCAATGTGAACATTTAAACAAAAACAATTCACCTAAATTTTGTCACGGTTAAACTGTGGAAAGAGACAAAAGCTGATCGATACAAAGGTTCAATCTAGAAAGAAAGACAAACAGATGTAGTTTAGACCAAAACCTACTGTAAATTGTTCTAATCTTCTTGTTCAGAAATTCACTTTGTTATCATTCTTATTCCTTGGTAAACTTACCTCAGATTGAATCAGTAAAGCTCGGTTTTTAAAGGCCTGATTTGATGGGGTTGATAGATCAGAGGTGAAGGGGATTTGTAGGGATCTGAACACGACGGTAACTGTAGTGACTACTGTGGCTGTAGTGATTGGGGTGTTTGTTGATGTAGATGGGATGAGCGTGGTAGTGATGACATTGGCAGTTACATTGGTTGAAGTATTAAAGGCTGGCACTTTGAACACAAAAAGAACAAAAACATTAGTGTATAAGCTAATAGTTTGTCTGTAGATGCACATCTATATAGAAAATACAGAAAATTGCAGTGTTTTAGTGTTGATTTGTACTGCAATTCTTTTCTGAGTAAATCACTACAATGTTATTATGCCTTAATTATTTTTAGAATAGTTTGTTTTTCATTAGCCTATCATTGTTTTTGCAGGGTATTGATTGGAATGAAAGGGATCATAAATATATTTGTTATTTGGTTCAGAAGCCTAAATAAGATTTGGCTTATGATTTGAGTTAATGGCTTTGCCATAATTAGCTTCTGAACCAGAGTATTACACATTTTTACTTCTCAGATGATTGGGGGGATTACACGTTTTGTTTTTGTTTTCTTTTTTTTGTATCCAGTGGAGGGCGGCATTTCACCAAATGACTGCTGAGAGAGGAGAGGGGAATGTAAAAGATGGTCATTTAGCGAGGAAATAATTTAATTTGGATGATCACTTACAGTAAAACATAATTTTCCACAAAAAGGCTATATAACAAAGGGTAACTAAGCAAAGAAATGCAAAAGATTTATTTGACAAATAACAGCACCAAAAAACAAACATTTAGAGGGAAGTTTTTGATTTGCACGTAGTTTCCCCAAAATATCTTGACAAAAATGTGCCTATGGACATTATGGTTTGTCTTCGTGTATATGGAGTGAGTTGCCTTTCAATCCTAAAGTTAAAGCTGTACTGTTTAACATTCCATTCATTTATCCTGTCGGCCTAAATTTTCCTCAGATTTTAACTTTTTATATTTATGTTTATACTTAACACAGGTATAATACAGGGACAAAATAACTAATTTCTTATTAGATATTCTGAAATGCTGATTTTGCTAATATTGTCTGTATGTTGTATTATTTAAGATGATGTTTTCCATTCCTGGATTCAAAATGCTAGTTCCTAACGATTACTAGTCCGAAAATATTGTTTTTGTATTTTTTGTAGCTTTCGAAAAGGTTTAACTATGTTCACACCACCGCTTTTAGTTACTTTGCTACATTTTTAAATAACCTTACTTTACATTATAGCATGCTAATAAGATGGTAATAATAGGGTAACAGTGTAATAATAAATAGGTAATAAATAGGTAATGTATAGGTAATAACATGTAGTTATCAAAGTAATATCTGGGTAATTTGATTGATTAATTGATTGATTTAGTTTTATTTCGAAACATGTCAAAGAAAACAGAACAGACAGTTCACAAAGAAAATAATATAAAAAAGAAAAAACATGTCCGAAAAGGAGTGGGAAGAACTTTACACTTATTTAATCGCACCCCTTCTCCATCCTTTATCTGTAATGATCTAGTTTCCCCTTCTCTTTCTCTTTTTATTTTCTTTTTCTTTCCCCTTGAAATTTTCCAAATATTCTCCAAGTTATTTACAACTATATATACACAATAACATGTATTTCTTACTGTACATGTTTTTTTTTCTTTTGATCATAGCTCAATATTACCTATTTTAATATCAACATTTTGTATATACACAGAAGTACAAAAGTCTGAAATTTTTAAACCAAAATAAATGAATACTTTAAATAAAATAAAGGATAGAGGCCAAGAACCCCCAATAAATAAACAATGACAATCAAACACCATAATTTCTGTACCCTGTAAAAATGATTTCTTTGTATGTCTTTTTAAACTTTTTCATGCTTCATGCTTAAAGTAATAAGGTGATAAGAAGGTAAAAGGTATAATAACATGCAATTACCAATTTATTATTCATATGCATATCTGGGTAATAGAAATATATTTATATTAATTTTGTAATAACATGATAATAATGGGGTACTATATGTTGATGTTTTTTACAGTAGTATAGACTACTATCAGCGTAATACTTTCCAAATTACATAAACTATATTATAATGCTGAAATTCATCCACCATATATATTCCAAATATTTCCTTGTCTTGTGACTTCTTACCTGGAAACACATCTGGTAGTTTCTGTATAATAACCACGAATCAGCAAAAATACCTGTTTCGATTTCAGTTCATAGTTATATTAAAATAACAGAGGTGCAGATTATTGCATGTTAAAACATACAAGGCATCAATACTATAAAATGTTTATGTATCAAATAACCTTGAAATAAAAAAAACAGGCAGTTTTGCATTTTGCAGAACTAATTCATGGTTACACAGAAACTACCAGAAGCATTTCCAGGTAATCTCTGCACATTTGAATCTTTTTTTAAATTCTAATATTATCATGTCATAAAATAAAAACAGGCAGTTTTGCATTTTGCAGCATTGATTCAATGAAGAACCAACTCTACCAAAATAAAAAAAGATAAATAACTAAATGCTCAAAAATTAAGCATATGATTAAATGCACAGAAATACAGTAAACAAATAAATGTAGGCAGTAATTAAATTATACAATGAGACATTAATGTATATATCTCTTTTAATTAGTTTTCTTTATTTATTCACCTTTGTAATAATTACCTTATTTATTTATTTATTGTCCGTTATAATTTAACTTTATTTTTTATTTATTAATTACTTATTTTTTTAAATGTATGTATTTATGTGTATATTATAATATTTTGTCAGTTTTATTCTTTCTTTGTATTTATTACCCTATTTATTTCTTCAACGCTATTTATTTCTCTCTGTCATTTTTACATTTCTGTATGCATTTCTGCCTCATTATGCAAATGAGAAGGGTCTGTGTCTTAAGGGGAAAACTTATGCCCATTTCCAGGTAATCTCTACACCTCTGTGATTCTAATATTACCATGAAATAAAATTACACAGAAACTACCAGACATGTTTCCAGGTAAGAAGTTACAATATTAGATTTAAAATTTGTAAAGTATTACCTTGAACCATGTTTCCAGGTAAGAAGTTACAATATTAGATTTATAATTTGTAAAGTCTTACCTTGAAACAAAAGGGAAATATTTAGAACAAAAAAGTTGGATGAATTTCCGCATTATAAAATGGTAATTACCCCATTATTATCCTTTTATTATAATATTAATATAACTATTACCATTACCCAGATATACATATGGTTATCATTGAACCATTTCCTAGTTATTACATTAGTAATTGCATGGTATTACATTTGTTACTTTCTTATGACCTTATTGCCTTATATGACATCTTATTACTGTGATGTATTACCTAGCTATTACTTTGGTAATTACATGTAATTATGTATATGTTACTTCTTTAATATCACACTGTTACCCCACTTTTACCATCTTATTACCATGTTGTAATGTAAAGTGCTACCTAAATATGTATCATTTGTTATATTGGTGGGGCCCACGGCAAGTTCTCATATAACCCTGCGCCTCCTTCTTACTATAATGACAAGTGGTCCAAATAAGGAAAGTTTACCATGTCTAGCCATATTACTTCTCAATCTTCATCAATCCCCGGATGACAATGAATTGGTATCTTATAATCTAACAACTTTCACTCAAACAGGACACAGTTGATAATTACTGAAGAATCATTGAAGGGAAATATTGACCCTCTGCATCTCTGATTATTCACCTCAGTTTTGACGGACATGTGGGTTAATACATTTCAACCTACTGAGTTTACTCACCCATAACAATGATAGAATTTGCATCTACAGAGAGGTTTCCCAAAGCACTGCCACTGCTTGCTTCTGACGCAGCAGCTTTTAGTACATCACGAATTTCAATAATTTCTGGGATAGCATCAGGGGTGGTGTAGTTGAACACTAGTTGAACCTGTGCCTGTGTTCCATCTCCTGCTGCACGGGAACGGCTTATAGGTCTGAAAAGATCACAAATAGTCTTAAACACAGGCATGAACATTTTTATAAGAATTAATTTGTATAGAATAAATTTAAATTACGTGAAGGCAAGAACAATCGTCCTGATGAAAATGGTTCCATATTTTGTTGTGTAGATTACATCTAACTGTAAAGAGAAACAGGTAAACATTTTAAATATTCAACACACAAATAAAAGCATGCACAATTCCTTTTTCTCTATATCCCATTCCTTGTTATTGTCTTAGTAAAAAAAGAAGTAAAAAACATTACTTGACAAACAATATGCAAATGACCTTGGCTGAAAACTGCATTAACCTGAGGCCTATACTACACTGTAAAAAGTGAGACACCTTTCTACTCAATAAAATTAAGGCAACAAAGTGACAAGCAATTTTATTAATTACATAGTACTCAATAAATTGAAATGAACTACTTCTAAACACAATTGTATTGAGTAATATTTAATTAATCTTGTCACTTTTTTGACTTAAGTGTATTGAGTAGAGAGGTGTCTCTCTTTTAACAGTGTAGGAAGCAAGTTCATAATATACTTTTTTTAATTTTCACACTTGAAATGGGTGCACCGTTCCCGGAGGTACTGTTATGCAGAGTCGATGCGTGGAGCGGACGGAGCAAGCAAGCCCCGATTACTACTCCCTGTTCGAAAAATCTATTTGAGTATATATAGTTCCCCGATGGGGAACAAATCAGATATCAAAATGATAAGAACATATGATTCAAAGCTTTCATTATCCAATACAGCCATACATATGGGACCAATGCCCAACACATTATACACAATCATTCGTGGACCATGTTGACATGTTAGTTTTCCTCTCTAAAACCCTTGAACTAGCCAAGAAAAGGTGTGCAATATAATTGCATGTTATTACATATGTTACTTTCTTATAATCTTATTGCCCCATTATGACATCTTATTACTGTGATGTATTACCCAGCTATTACTTTGGTAATTACATGTAGTAACCTATATGTTACTTCTTTAATATCACACTGTTAACTAGGGGTGTCACGATACCAAAAATTCAGTAGTCGGTGCCAATACCAGTAAAATTACACGATTCTCGATGCCGATTTCGATACCACGGTAAAAAAAGGATTTTCTAAGATTCCAACTACTTGAACTTGAAACATTTATTAAAACACTTGAAAAATATCATAAAAAGCTATAAAAACAAGTGCAATATAGCATAGAACCACATAATAAAGTCCAAATAATGCTCATAGTGCAACAACTACTCCCCAGACACATTCCAGACAGCTTTTCAAAAGGTACTGTGCAAAAACAACAACAGTGCAAAACAAAACGGTGGATATAGCTGTGCAGCCATTAATCTAACAAGATTTAAAAAAAATCACAACATTGCGCAACGTTTCTTGCCTAGTTTAAGGTTTTGGGAGAGCAAAGGTGGCATGTCAACATGGTATTGGGCAAGTCGCGAATGACTTATGTGACCTATGCGATATCCACATTTACCACCGGCATCCTTAATGTAGCTAGCATTACACAGGATTGTGTGTATTTATTATATATTTAAGCAATACAGATTGCAAATGTAAATGTTCTTATTAAAATATTATAAGTTAGTAAATATGTCACACTATTCTAATATAGTTTAGTGGCATATTTTCGAAATGTTTAATGTTTCCATATTTGTTAAGCGATGTTTATCGCGTTGAATGAAACGCTATTACTTTGAAGGCGAAACTACGAA